>JAOVVI020004973.1:0-16995 GCA_028571085.2 Nepenthes alata
GTGATTCATCTCTACAACCCCAAAAGTCAGCGCCTTTCTTTGTCTTCATCTGCATTCTCGACCTTCTCCTCCCTCCTCCTCCTCCCCTCACCCCTCTCTGTCTTCATTCACCGAAGAGCAGCAAGGCCTCGCACAATTTTCAAAGCGATCGGTGGGCATAAGGACAGCAGACATGGAACCCGACTGGGATTTGCAGGCTGTGGTCAGAGGCTGCACCACCTCCTCCGCTGCAGCCGCCACCAGCTTAGCGGCTGCAGATCTCGGCCTTGATCATCCTTGTTTCTCTTCTTTTGGGTGTGCAGAAATTGGGAGTTCTTTCAGGTTCTCGGACCCCTTTGGAACTATAAGCAACAACAGCAACAGCGGCGTTGATGAACTGCTGGATCTTTACAAGCCCTTTTGCCCAAATCTGCGGACTCTCTGCCCTCGCAACGATCCCGTCTCAACAGGCCTCTCCTCTGTTGTCGCTGGATTCAGAGAGAAATTGCAACAAACTCAACAATCACTGTTACCACGACAACAACCGCAAGAACTTACTCAATCTCAAGTAATTTTTGGGACAAGTTCTTCTTTGATTTCAGCTATCGGTCTAAATCGTCAAAGCCAGACAACTACCCCAAATTCTGCTAGTACTACCACTCTGAACCAGAGGAGTAAGAAAAGGTAGGTTTTTTTTTTTTGATCTTTTTGTCTTACTTGGTTTTGCGTAGGGAAGAAAAAGATCGAATCATTGAGTACCCATGAGCTAGAATTTTTCAATTTTTCCTCTGTTGAAGCTTCTTGTAGTGTTTTAATTTACGAAGAAAGGATTTGATAGAGAAAGTGGGGTTGTTATTGTTGATTTTACACAGGAAGAATTTGCAAAAGAAGGTGTATCATGTACCCGCAGAAGGCCTCTCATCAGACAAGTGGGCTTGGAGAAAATATGGACAAAAACCCATCAAAGGATCCCCATATCCAAGGTACGTTTATTGATCTTCCATCCGTACCATTTACCTCTTTCTTTTTCTCTCAGTCCTTTTTCATTTTTCTCTTGTTTCCCCCTTCAAATGCAAAAACTTGAGATAATTATGCTAGTCCTTTGCTTGATTGTTCTGAAATGATAGGTAAATTTTCCTCTGTTTCGGAAACAGAGGAGTTTCTTTTTTCTGACTTCCACATAATTTCATAGTTAAAGATCTAAAAATCGATTTTCCAAACATAAATTTCTAATTCCAAAAGGAAGAGCACATCCGAATTGCTAGTATTAATATAAAGGTAGGTAGTAGTTGCTTACGTTTCTAATTCAATTATGATCCAAGGCAATAAAGACTTGTATCGTATTGTTTTCTGTAAACAGGGGATATTATAGATGTAGCAGCTCGAAAGGGTGTTCGGCCCGAAAACAAGTGGAGCGGAACAGTTCCGACCCTAAGATGTTCATTGTCACCTACACAGCAGAGCACAACCATCCTATGCCGACTCATAGGAACTCACTCGCCGGAAGCACCCGCCAAAAGCCATTCACAAACCAACCAACAACCGCCGTCGGCGACGCCGTTGCCACAACCATAACCAGCCCCATCTCCAGCTCTTCAACGACCGTCCAACCTTCCTGCTCTTCTCCGACGGACAATCTCTCTCCAATGACAGAGAAGTCAGAGTCTAAAACAGAGTACGACGATTTGATGAAGGATGGTGATGAAAATGAGATGGGTCTTTCCGATGTAGCTCTAAGCGATGATTTCTTTGTGGGTTTTGAGGGACTCGACGACGACACCGGAGACTGTTTTTCCACGCAGTTTCAGGCGAGCATGGAGTTTCCTTGGCTGGCAAACAGCAGCGGCACCGCCACCGCCGCCGGTAGTAGTTGACTTTTTCGGAAAAGTGCTGAGGTTTGGGTGACACGATGATTGCGCACTTTTACTTTTGGGCAACTTTTCGTCCCGTTATGAGATGCTCGCTAACTAGATAGAAGAATCTCATCTTCAACATTGTCGTAAGTGGGAAGGGAGGGTTTCTGCGACGAGGTGTCTTTTCGTGGACAACTGTCCTAATGAAAATAGTCCATCGTTTAGGGAAGCCTTGTATAATAACAAAAACAGAAAGAATGGCTCAGGCTTCTGCTGTGTTCATTGGTTTCCTCATTCATAATAATTAAGAAAAATGGTTTAAACTTCGCATGCTTTGAGGTTGCCGATTATGATCATCTGTGTTTTAAAGTTTTTAATTTGAGATGTTAGAATAATAAAGTTGATGTTTGATCGATAAAGCTTTGCATCTTAAACAAATTTAAATCATAATCCCATTTTATTTATTAATTATTAGCATTATTGACAGAACAATATGTAATTTCAATAAATTTAAAATATATGGTAACCAATGCTTAACAATTCTTGTAAATAATAGACAATGGTCAAGTTTAAAATGATTATAATTTTTTCTTAAAATGCTAATTATAGAATGATATTTTAAGAGGGCTCCTAAATTATTGACTATCATTGGTACCAATATGTTTCTACTTTATTATCAATAATTACTTATGACATTTTTGTCATTGTAGACCCACCAACGAGCATGATTTGTGTAATTTACTCGGTTGGTAGTCAATTATAAGATGCTTCATTTTGTAGGAAATACAGGGGTTGTAGAATTTTTGTAACAACTAATACAATAATTCAACGGCGGATAAATTAACTTATAATTATTACATTAAATGATTTTTTAGTCGGTAGAAGAAAAAAATTACTCCATTAATTGTTAAATAATTGATAGTATATACATTTATATATGTGGCTCACTAATTTCATATTATACCCCTACTAGACGAAGAAAGAGAAGCTACTTGAGCGGAATATATAATTTCTTTGAAAAAGAGGAATTATGTGTAGCTAATATACTTATATTGATATTAATAAGTGTTGGGTCTCAATATAGGGGCCCATTAAACACGGCCCAAATGAGAGGCCTAGGTAAAGAAAGCCGAGATATGTGTCCACAGATCAAGATGTTGAGAAAGAGGTGCGGAATACTTTCCCCTTTTCAATGAAGCAACACAGAAGAAGAATTAAAACAGAACAATGAACACAAGATTTTAACGTGAAAAACCCTTCTCAATCAAGGGAAAAACCACGGGACAGTTCGTCCACTGAAACGTATTTTCACTATATGAGATTTTGGAGACAACAATCGAGAACAAAAGAGAAATCGAAGAACACTCCTTCACCGTTTTTCTCTCGCACTGAACTCACACACCAAACCCTAATATTTCACACACCCCATACATGGAATTAATCATTTCAAATAATAAGAATATTTTTCTGCCAGAAAAACCGCCTTCAGCGCAACTGCCTGAGATCCCGTATCTCCAAGAAATCTGCTGAGTTGGTATCGAACAAAATTTTCATAACTAGCGGCCAACTGTAGCCCGCGTGTGTGAGTTTCCATAACGGGCGGCCAACTGTAGTTTTCAAGAAAACGGTTAACATAACCTCCAAGATGGTTAATATCGAACCATCCCGGTTAACCGTCAATCCGGTCAACTCCCCATTGACCGTCTGAAGCCTTGCTCACCAATCCGGTCAATTTTTCGTTGACCGTCTGAGCCTTGCCCGCCAGACCAATCTAATTCTAAGTTTATTAGAACTTTTTCTCGGGAGTGATTTCCAACAATTCTGAAACCAAGGAAATCTGTAGATTTTGGAATGATAGAATTTGCTAAGACAAGCCTGATGAGTCTTGTATTCCTGTTTGGTTCAAAGAAATTTAGAATAAGAAAAAAAGAAAAATTATTATTTTTTTGTTTGAATGTTATGAAAATTCATGTTGAAAATGTAATAAATTTTCAAGAAATATGTTTTTGCGGTATGACAACTAAAAAACTATTAAAAAGAAAAAATATATGTATTTAATACGTTCCTAAGTTCGTTTTGATTGCTGTTTTATGTGTTTAGTTGAACTATTTTAATTTTTAACCTATAATCAAATGATTCATTGCAGAATGTTAGAGGGAGAGAAGAGGAGAGGAGAAGAAATGAAGATGAAAGAGTTTAGAGGAGAGTTTGGGTAGCTAATTCTCAGACGTAGGGTTTGAAGGAGATCACCAATTTATATAGAAAGTTACATAAGAGACTCAATCCATTTTCTTTCTTTTTGATGCATCCATGGATCAAACAAGTGGATGAGCTAAAGTGTGTCTAGTTTTCGTTACTCCGAACTTAGATTTTGCGTATCATAACTATCAAATAAGAGGTGAGAGGATGGCGGGACTCACTTCCTAATATATCCTCTGAAATTCAAATTCAAAGTCTTTTTCAGGTAGATAGAAAGATTAAAGGATGAGTGAATAATGCGTATATATATTTCGGGGGATTGAGTGCAAGCGGAGGGTTAGACTCCGGTGGATGCGTTTAGTCAGGGAACAGCTAAGAGACGGAGGACTAAACTCCGGTGGTGCATTCAATTGGGGAGCGACTTTGAGATAGGAAATTGAGCTCCGGTGAGTGCGTTCAATTGGGGAGTGGCTTTAAGATGAAAGACTTTACTCTGATAAGTGTGCTTGACTAGGGAGTGACTTTGAAATGGAGGATTGAGTTTAAATGAGTATGCTAAGTTGGGGAGCGGCTTAGAGACGAAAGACTGAGCTCTGACTGTGCGCTTGGACGAGAAGCGGCTTAGAGATTGAGGGTTGGGCTCTGATAAGTGTGCTCAATTGGGGAGCGATTTCGAGATGAATGATTGAACTCCATTGAATGTGCTCGGTTAGGGAGCAACTTAAAGATAGATGATTGAGTTTCAGCGGTGCACTCAATTGGGGAGCTACTTAGAGATGAAGAATTAAGCTCTAATGAGCATACTTGGTTGGAAAGTAGCTTTTCAAGCTTTTAGTATGTTCGGACACTCGAGATTCGAGATATATTCAGCATGCGTGGACTAGTTGCCCTCTCCTCCTTTCAAGAATTCCCTTTGACCATAGAGGCATTGAGGAACTTGGGGAGAGAGAGATAGAGAGAAATGCTGCCTAGGCCTCTCCATTTCGGAATTTCCATCCTCTCAATGGGAATTAGAGTCCAAACCTCTCTTTTGGTGGAGAAAGGGAGGTATTTATATAGAGTGCATGCTCGCTAGTTGTTGTTGGGGTTTTGCTGGCGCTGCAGTAAGTGGCCGACAATGTGCGTGTGTCACTAGTGTTCTGAACAGTAAGGCTTCCCTACTAAGTTGGAGTAGCTGAACTGCGTTCCTGGGTACGCCCAGTAGGTGACTCCAATGGCCCATATGTCATTGGGTTGATCTGGGTCGTGCTAAATGGGCCTTCTGAGGTGCTTTTTGCCCTTGGGCTTAGGAAAACCTTTATCAGACCATCGCTTCTCCTGCAGGCCGGATTCTAGCCGATTTAATGAACTGTCAAACCAATCACTAGCCCCTAATGTCAGGAGGTTTAAATTTTTAACTCTCAGCATGTCATGATGGGACATCGTCGTGCAGGTCTTCTTGGGTGTTCCTTTCCCAAACGTCTTGTAGATTTTTGCTCTATTTGACAAAATTTGATGCCGATTTGATTTTCTACCATTGACAATTCTACACCGATGGCAATCTTCTAGCGTCAGCGCAATCTCCTTAGTTTAATGACGGTCGATTCCCTACTCTTACTATAAATGCAGGGGCTCTCTACATTTTGCTTCACGAATCATCTTCAAGAACTAAGTGGTGTGTTCAGAGTTGGCGTGGAGCCTATGCAGTCATAAGCCGGAATTGGCGGAGATTCTAGCCCACTGTTCGAAGCTAGAGTTTAATGATGCGCTTGAAATCTGCCTTGGTTATCTTCTTTTGCGCTCGACCCAAACCGACCTCGTGTTGTATTGAATGAGATCTGGTCTTCGATGGTCGATTTTCTCTCCTCCTAGGTGGTGACAAGTGGTCCTTGCTAGGATAGCCTTGAAGGAGTGGTGGCTCAACCCTTCTAATGGGAGTGAGTAATACCCCGTCCCCTCCGGTTAAGTGACTCCATCCCCTACTGCTCAGGGGAGGACCGCTCTAGGGACCGTTGGAGGAGGAGCTTCCTCGAGTCCACATCAAACCTTAGGTCATTGTCGCTGCGTTGGATCTGGCGTAGACACAGAGTCCCTCGGACTGCACAACTATGGCTAGTTTTGATAGACGACTTTTGGTGGTCAACTCTCCGGTGAGAACTGGTACTTTATGCCTCGTTCTTGCAGAGGAGGGCTTCTGCATGTTTGCCCCGCTATGCTAACCTCTCAAGTCAGATGCCGCAATGGTTACCTAGGTGTTTTCCTCTTGCAATTGTCCGTCTCGAAGATTGGTCAGACAAATGTAGTCGGATCATTGCTCTATGTACTTTTATTTTCTTCTGAGTCATGCGTCTGCTGTCATAAGCTTGTACTTTATCAAAAGAATTAATGAATTGAACTATCGAGTATTTTTCATTTGCATATTGCATTGTTTCAATATTCTCTCATTATATAAATAGTTAAAGCGCTTGTGTGATGCTTTCTACTACTTGATTTATGACAATCTAACATTTTGGATCGCTGGCAATTCGGTGTTCCAACAATCCAACTCACGGCAGAATGTCCTAAATGCTTGGTTGGGATACAAGCCGATTGAATCAACCTCGAGCCTGCTAGGGTTGCGCGTAGCCAGTTGGTAGTATGAAAAATGGCATGTCAAGCCATCATTACCTGTGTTGTGCCGCTAACTTACTGATCTAAGCGTTAGGACCACCAGCTGTTAGTAGGGAGGCGTTGCGTCGATCATCATAACAAGGCCAGCGAACGACGACTCGTAGCACTCTACGATGAGGGCACGTGTCGCAATCATCATAGAGATGTACCTATTCAATATCCTGAAACATCGCCGTTGCGGGGCTGAAGTGTTGGCTATTTAAGCGCCGACGGTCAGCCATTTCTACACTACTTCATTTTTTGAGCATCTTTGCCCCGCTTGGCCATTCTCATTCCTATTTTTCACAGTCTTTCGAATGGCTCTCTAGGACGACATCTTTACTGCGGTGGGTCATCGTACCAAAAGGAAGTATAGGAATCTGCTTTCCTGGGACTCTTTTGAGCGGGGCTCTGATGAGGTGGCTCCTTCGTCGCTAACTCTCTCTGAGGAATGTTGGTGAATTGACATAGCCTGTGCGAGGGCTTTGCTCCAGGCACTGGCGAGTTGTCGAGGAGGCTAGACTTGGATGAGTCTTCGTCAGACGATCTATGTTTCAGCGAGTCGTTTGGATTGACCGAGGCCGAGGAGCTCCTGACGGACTTTGATGTTGGAGCAGGGGACCCCTCAGTTGGCTGGTCAAGCGAACAAATCAATGTTGCAGCTATGACCGAGCGGGGGATTCAGATTTTGGTGGCTTCTTCTCTAGGATCATCTGTGTCTACATCTCCCACTGTTCCTATTGAAGAGGGTGTTGGAAGCACTTAGGCGGAGGAAGAAGGGGTTGGAGATGGCCCTGAGGTTGAGGCTGCCGCTAAGGGGGCATCCCGTCTTGGAGAGTCGATATCTAAGCTCCCAAGGACTTTGGGTGGGCTCGGTCCTTCTCCAGGTTTTGAGGTGCCTTATCCCCATAGTGTGCACTTTTGACTCTTAAATAAATCAGCTAGATTGCTCTAATCATTATCACTGATGACTTTGAGTGTGTATTAATTTGTCTTTGTCCAACATGGATTTTGTTTGCCGATTAAGCATTGTTGTTGTCGTTGCCAGGTTTGAATAGACGCATTTGTCTGATTGTGCTCACTTCTGTGAGGAGGTCGTGACACGTTTATGGGTGAGCCTCACTGGGGTCGACAAAGTATGGTTGCTGCAGTCGCTTAGCTCTAGTGGAGTCGAGGTCATCGTTCGCGCAAAAACAATTGGTGCTCGGTCCTGGTGGGGGGGCATCATCGTGTTTGTGTGTTTGATCCTATTCCGCTGACTATTGCTGACTTATGATACTTATTCCTGCTGGAGGAAATTGTCGAACGCATGTTGAAAAGGCCCCTAAAGTTTTACTAGCTACCTGGTGGGGAGGTTTGATTCTTAGTTTGTGAGCTCCCCGGGCCATGATGTCCGACCTTGTTTGGGCCACTCGGTTACTAGAACTAAGGTTTCTTGGTTGGGTTGCAGCTGGTCAAGAAGTAGGTGAAGGAATTCACCTGACTTAGAGGTATTTACCCGATTTAGAAGCAGTCTAGATCTTTAAATTAATGTAAACATACAAGCATTCATATGGTTGGTATAATGAATGGAACAAGCAAATAAACATATTTATAACACTCAAGCAACCCGCATGGATGCACTTGACTTACCCGCGCTTGGCAGGAAATCGTCAGTAGCACTTTCTCGGGTGGATGGCGTTCTATGCCCGTAGGACCAGTGTTCTGCTCCAGGCCGTAGCACGTATGCCTCATTTTGGAGGATTGTTGAGGTTGGGAATGGTCCACGTCATTGAGGTGACAGTTTATTTCAGTCGACACTTATTTGTCTGTGGCATCTACTCTTCGAAGAATTGGATCCGTCATGTTGAACCGGCATGCTCTTTCTTTTTGGCCGCTAGGCGACAGTCGCTCGGCCGTGTGATTTTGGAAGTCGGGCTCTTATTACCGACATGCAACTCATAGGTACCGAGGGGTGCCTTGTCTAGTGCACAGGCAGTGTCTTTTGGCGTTAAACGGTACATGCGAGGGGTTGAGGACTCTACCGCCCTCGAGAGTGTTCCAGCCTGCTATCTATGTTGTGCTTGGTGCTCATGAGGCCTTGGGAGCTCAGCATAGCGAGGAAGTGATCAAGTGGGCACCAGATCGAAACTTTGAACGTGGGGCTCCCGACTTGGCATCTTGGTCCTACGAGGGAGTGATCATGACCGAGCCTCCCTCATGAGCAGTAAACTCTTTAGGTCGGCAGAGGAATTGTTAGCATTGCACGAGGTCTCTTCTTGGGTAGGGGGCCTCCTGTCGCCACGGGAACAGTGTGGGTCACACCTCAACAGGCTTTTCATCCCGTGTCTTGTGACTTGATCGGCCTTGTGGCCGTGTCTAGGCCATATCTCTCGTGGCCACCCGGGTCATGAGGTCATTAGGTCTCTAGATCTTTTGAGGAGGTCATCTTTCTCCCCGATTCCTCCTTTTGGACGTTGAGATTTTGGAAGGTTTTGAGATGAATGACCGAGCTCCAATTGGCGTGCTCGGTTTGGAAGTGGCTTTTTAGGCTTTCAATATATTTGGACACCCAAGGTTCGAGATGTATTCAGCATACGACGATTGGTGCCATCTCCTCCCTTCGGGAATCCCCTTTGACCACAGAGACGCTGAGAAACATGGGGGAGAGAGAGATGCTGCCTGGGTCTCTTCGTTCCTAAATTTCCCCCCTCTTCTTGGGACGGAGAGTCTAGACCTCCCTTTTTGCGGAGAAAGAGAGGTATTTATCAAGGGAGAGTGTACTCGCTAACTATTGTTAGGGCTTTATTGGTGCTACGGTGAGTGGCCGATAATGTGCGCCTATCACTGATGTTCTGAATTGTGGGGCTTGTTTGTTGAGTTAAAGTTACTGAGTTACGTGCAAGAGCCCATCCAACAAGTGACTTTACTGACCTATATGTCGTTGGGTGGATCTGCGTTGCGCTGTGTGGGCTTTTTGCGGTACTTTTGGGCCTTGGGCTTGGGGGGGAATCTCTATCAGGCCACCACTTCTCCTGTAGGCTGGATTCTGAGCCAACCCAATCAACCACCGAATCCATCACTTTTTATTTTCCTTTTATTTTTTAAAAAAATAATTTTTTTTTGTATAAAATACTATATTTTTACATATATTTTTTACACTATTTTTATTCTAAAATTTTTCATCCAATCCCAATGCCAAAACATATTCTCTCAACTTCTTCTTTTCTTCACGTTTTCTTTAAATCAAACATATCCTTATTATTTAGTCTACCTGTTGTAGATTACTTGAAGCTGTTATGATGCAACAATGTAAGCATAGAATTATCTTGTTTTCTTTAACTAATCATCAACCAAGAAGAAATATAGCATACATTAATACTTATATTGATCTAATCTAATAATAGAAAAAAACATTGTCTAATTTTTATCAAAATACTATAGATTGCATCGATAAATTTTCTTTTTCTCCCATAAAAATCGTGAATATAACCATGTTTTGATCAGAGGGCAATTTTCTGGTCAATTGTTTTGATCGAATTGCTAGCAAATGACTATATTCTAATTACCTATTTTTCTTTTCCATAAAATAAGTAATTTATTACAATAATTTAAAACAAATGTGACATGTAGCAATTTGAAGTATGCTAATAAGAGATGAATAAGGGTATATATATGATGGGTTCAATCAACCTAACTTAAGAAGATGACCTATTAATGGAAAAAATTGGCTTAAAATTGGATAACGTTTCAGCTGACTTAGTTGGCCTAGACAATCTTAAGAGACTGGTGAGCTCATCATCCCAATCAAAACGGCCTACGATCTACTTCTTGGGCGCTAAAGAAATCCACCATAACCGGTTGAAAACAGCAAGACAAGCAATATCTCCTTATCTATCCAAACGGTTCAACGAGCGATTGTCAGGGAAAGTCAAACTGTCTTCTAACTCTATTATATCGCTTACCCCGAGAGAAAATGGGGGAGAAAAAGAAAAAAGATATAGAGCACATTCCAAGTGCATATCTCTCTCAAAGATGTCTCCCTCGGAAGTGCACCACATCCAGACCCCTTACATATGCATTAATATTATCATCCTACATCATCTATCTTTTTTTTTTTAATAAAAAGATCATTGACTTAAATATTGAAAGATATACTGGAGAGTAAATCCTCTGATATATTGTTTACTTATTGTGTTACACATGATCCAAGTTTAAGGCTACAGAAACCGAACCTACTCCAAATTAACCCAACGTAAAAATCAAATCTACGACTCTCTAATCCATACAATAATTTGGACCCAGTGTGTTGGGCCCCAGTATGAGGGCCCATAAAACGCGGCCCAAACAAAAGGCCTAAGAAGAAGAGAGCCCAGAATTGCGTCCATGGACCAAGAAGGCTGCGCGGCTCAAGAGACCCAAAAACACAGGCTAAATGTCCAAGAGACCAAAGCCGCAACAATGGTCCGAGAGATCCTTCCAAGAGGCTCGAGGACATCATGGATCACAGATAACGAGCGACATCCAAGTACAACGACAAGAAGATGTTAACGGACAGTTAACATTCAAGCCCGAGAACTTCAAAGTTCCAACAGTTCTCAGATAAGTTCGAGAGGTCAGAAAAAGACCCGAGGACCCTTTCCAATGAACCAATGATCCTCCGACAGATAGGTAGTATCCGAGAGCTACCTCATCCAGCGAGTCCGTGAACTCACAAAATAGCAGGACATAGCGTCAAAAGGCGAGGACTGTCTCATACACGGCCGAGAGCGCCAACTAAGCAGACTTTGCCGATTCCCAAGGAACCTGCAACCACTGGCGAACGTCACTTCTACAGAGCACGCCTGATCAAGTCACGAGCTGGCACCTATACTCTGCACCACCTGGCACGCTCAGGGCCTACGCGCCAGCAGCTTTAACTGCAGCCAGTGGGCGGAGGCCAACATCTCGGCCACCCGATGGCCGCCACATGTTCCCATGTCAACGGCTCCACTTTTCCTATAAATACCCTGCGAGGCTCCATTCGCAAGGGAGGACTCCTCTTTTCCAAGGAAGATCATTCTAGACAAAGGAAAAAGAGAGAGCTTTCAAGGAAGGAGAGCCGAGAAAAAGAGTGAAAAATGCTCCACACACTTGTACTTTGTAAAGACTTTGAATCATAGTGAAGCGTATTTACAGGCCCAAAGCCTCGTGGTTTTCCTTCCTCATTAACGAGGAAGTTTTTCACGTAAAATCCGATTTCCACTTCTCCTTCTCGCATTCCATCCCCTAACACATCTGTGTTGCACTGGACCCCGAAATCCGGAACGCAACACTTAGTGTTGTCTATTGATGTGATACAGGGCTGTTGATGTTGAGATGCAAATATGTGCACCAATACTTCGAATAATTTATAGCAAATATGAACATATATGGTTCTTATGCCATTTATCTACTTTTAGATATTTTATGATTTCCAAACAGCAACTTGTGCTATATAGCCTCCTAATTATAATCGTCTATATTGGCAATGTTGGTGCTTATTGGTTACTTTATAGACATTTGTGGGCGTGTTAATGTAGCTTAGACTTTTGGTTACAAAGTGTGTCTTTTTTTATGGAATTGAGTGGTTTATGCAATTAGTTATTGAATTTATGAAGACAATGGAAAAAATTAATGATGATTGAAATCCGGCTAGGTTTTGTGTTTGGGGGAGGATGGTTGTATAAAGTTTAGAAGTGCCAAACTTGATTCGGGATTTGAGATGATAATATGGAGTTTAAATTTCTCATCATGTTATTGCATGTTTAGATAAAACAAGTCAGAAATTTAATATTGTCGCATTATAATTATAGGTGGTAGTTAAGGCTAACAAGTTTTAGATAGAACTATTCTATCTATATAGATTTCATTTTTTTAATTTCAGTAAAAACAAGTACTTCATATCTTTACCTCTCTCCCTCTCTCTCCTCCCTTTCTCTAGACTAGTTGACAATTGCTACTTCTAGTTTCTAACCAACACTACCACTGACACTCAATTATCAGCAGCACTTTAACAATCATTGGCCTTAAACCTTAAATTAGGGAACTCCAAAACCCACCTACCATTATCTCTATCCTAACCCTGGATATTATCATCACCACTGGAATGTTGGAATATCAACCCATTCGCAGGATGTTGGAATCTCATCCATGAAATCTACATAGAACCCTTCTTGTTGGGTGATGTCACTTTTTTATTCCCATCTCAGTTGTTCTATATCTCGGCATAATTGGGATCCACTATGAAGGCATCCTATTCAAAATGCATTGGATTATATATATGTTTTTTATTTCTATTTTTCCTCGTATTACTCTATTGCCATGTTAGGCTGTTTGCTTTGAGGTTTTTGTATCTAATTGTGGGTTTGGTAAAAGGACTTTTTATTATCAAATAATCTGGTGGATGGTGCTTTTCGGAAAATTGAGAAAGGAGAAAGAAGATGGTGAATATCCTGAATTCATTATACAGGAGAAAGGGTGGGTGGTGCTTTCTAGAAGATTGAGAAAAGGGGAAGAGTGAGGGGTGAATTTTTTATCCAGTTTACTTGGATCTAAACAAAGAATTGTTAAAGTGTATAATTTGTGGATTGTAATATCATAATCATAATTTCTAGTAATTATATTATAGATTTTCCAGTAAAGTTTGAAAACAATGTCCCCATACCTTAGCCAACAACTCCCATATGGTAGGTTATAATGGGCTGTTTGGGATACAGCTCAGTGGAGACAAAGAATTTCTTGAAATCATGCCTGAATCGGGAGGCTTAACACCTTAGGTAAGAATTACAATAAACCGCCCATATATGAAAGCTAAATTGCTGGAAAATGATCTGCCATTGACTTAATTCATTGTTAGGTGGATTATAACTCTCATTTTCTTTGCTTTTCTTTTTTGGCAGCGGAATGTAATACTTTTGATTGTTTGGATTTCTTTTTCTAAGTATTTATTATTTAGGAAAACAAAAGACTATATTTGAATTAAAATATTTTTGTAAACTAGTAATTCAAGGATCATGACCAAAATATATGTTCGACAATTAGACAATTGAAGTACAAAACAACACTTATTAAAGTATAAAACCATCGTTAGGCCTTTGCTTAACAGTTTAAGTGTTTATGTTTTTTTTTAACATGGTATCATAGCCTTATTATTCAAATAATTATTAGTTCGATTCTGAAACTCCCGTTATAATTATTCTCACTGTATGTAATTTGATTATGAAACCCCCTTTTATAAGTATTTTTAGTATGTGATATAGATTGAGTTTCTGCTTAATCCATATTTTAAGTTCAGAGAGGGCATTCGCATGGGGTGTGTTAAAGTATGAAATTCTTCTTGAGTTCACTTAAGAACTTAAATTTTTGGGTATGTTGGTTTCTTGATTGGACCCAAATGAACTTTGCCTAGAAAACTTGAATCTACCAAAATTCTTATTCATACAAAACTTGGAAACTAAAAAGAGGATGACTAAGGAGTGTGATTTGAATTGTGTGTAGACACTTCCAAGCATGACTGGGGATTTCCTTGCCCATGTGCTATTAAATTTTCACTTACCTTTTCTTTTACCCCTTTCAACAGTATTTCCCTCAATGTGGATTATAGCCTCCCCTCCCCAACTAAAAAAAATAAGGTGCCACTCGTTTGCATCAAAATCATATCATGTCAATTTGCATACTCAAGTCCGTGCTGTGTGTGGAACTAAAGGGAGATGGTGTGGGGAGTTCTTAGTTATCCAAAAAGTTATATAGTTGTTAGCTTGCCCTTACTAGACTCATGTTTAATGCCTTTTCATGAAAAAAGGTGGATTTTTTTATGAAGTGCCTGCATTGTGATCTAAAACCTTAATACACATTCATGGCATTACAAAAATTTACTTCCATATATTTTCTTTTCTATTTTGTGGATTTTTGTGTGTGGGTTGTGGGGAAGGGAAACGTGAGAAAAACTGCAATAATTATAGAACTTGTGTAAGTTGTGTGATAAGTAACATATAGTAGGAAATGTACACTATTTTATCATTGCATTTAAATTTTATTATAGAATTTTACTTACCATATGATTCCTTTCTTTTTATTTTTTGAGACAGGGGTGGAAAATATTGTAATAAATATATAATTTTATAAGTTAAAATTAATTCAAACATATCTATATAGGCTTTCCTATACACATGTAAATGTTGTTAGTAGGTTTTTCTCTCTAACCTGCTAGGCAAACAATATTCCATGACCACTGTGCTTATCCAATCGATTAGGTGGGGCAAAGATCTGATTAGAATATCGAAAGAATTGTATGATTTAAATGTGTAATTTAGCAAACATCTTTGTCACTTTTTCTTATTTAGCTATTTTATCAAGCTATTAATTGAGAAGAAATATGCATTGCCATATCGTGCAGTTGATGGTTTGATTGGTCACTTTATGAGATTCCTTGAGAACACACGGATAATGCCTATAATCTGGCATCAGTCTCTTCTTGCCATTGTTCAAAGATTGGTGATTATTCTCTCAAATGTTTTGTTGCTTTTGAACCTCAATTTGCTGATTTTCAATGCATGCTTGTGATTTGTGTTAGTTATGTTGTTTGTGTATTTTGAGCTGTGATTTTAACAATATACATCTTGTACACATTGAGTTTCAAAGATTCAATTGGACCCTATTTGTGTGGAAGTTAGTGTCAATATTTCCGTGACATTTCAAAATAATACTTATTGAATTTCAGTGTTTTTTCGGAGGGTTTACTGACTGAAATTTATTTTCTCCGATGCCACTTCACTTGTCTGCTTTCATTAAATTTGGCCACCTCCTAATATCTTTTCTAAATTCTATGGAAATTTTTTGTTTGACCTCTAGCCACTTTTGTTAGACATTAGTTGATGACTTGATGAGGTTCTACCACGCCCGCCGGCAATTGAGGTAGCAAGCTGACTTTGCTGGTATAGCTCATGATGGTTGTCTTACCGAAAATATTTAGAGAAAGGCAAAGAGAAGATAATATTTAGAGGAGTAAAATAATAATAAGTTTAGAAATAGATATCCCTTGAATACAATAATAAATAACACTAAAAAAATTAATTTTTTATTTCAGAGAAATAGCTCCGCAATCGTACAGTTTCCCTGCAAAGGCAATACGAAGGCCTTCCTACTAGTAGACTTTGTAGATGATGACGAAACCAAATTGAGGACTATCAGATGTGGAGATCTAAAAGGGAACATCGATGGGGATATTAAACGCGTCGTAATTCTCAAACACATTCTCACTAGTGAGGTTGGATGGGATCTTAACAACACCCTTAGAAGTTGCTCAAGAAGCCATGAAGAGAAAACTAAGGCCAGGTCTTATCGAGGACGGGCGGGATCTCAGAATTAAGGGTTCATGGTGAGAAATTTTCGATGGTGCTTTTTTGATTGGAGTTTTGGACATATTATCAGGATTGCGTTTTCAGAAATTTTGTACTTATAGATAATTATTGTTATCTTATTTTGAGAAATTTATTACGGATATTTTAATTAATGATGTATTTATGATGATTTTTAATGGAATAAATATTTTACTGGTAATAAGACGAGAATATAATTTCTATTTTCGTCAACTAAAAATGTCATAAAAGTATGAATAACAAATTTCATAGGGGAGAAATATTCATAACTAATCCCATTATCTCCTGCCCTGGTGCCAGACCTGGACCACCCACCGATGCTGTCCCAACTCTCACAATTTCCTTCTCCTGTGCAACTGCAGTGTCCCCTCTAGCAATGTCATCCTAACAAATGAGCCCCCCCTCACCAACCCTTTCCCACTATCCCTTGCCTTTCTTTCAATCACTATGGTGGCATTTTTATATTAGTTTTAGAGATAATATTATTTTATATACAAATTAAATAATATAATATTTATTTTTGTTTTATTTTTTTAGAAATATTCATGTAACATTTTATTTTAGCAACCGAATAATCAGTGTGAGATCTAATTTTCCGTAAATTTGGTCATTCCCATCATCGGAAGAGGTTATTATGTGGTGAAAAGTTTGGGGCTAGTTATTAAGATCTCGTCCATGGAATATTTAAAAATAAATATTATATTCTTTGAATTCACTTAGAAATTTTTTAAAATAAAATTGAGAGAAAAAAAAAAAACTGATCATAATTCATCATCCAAACTCATTCGTTATCATCTGCTTAATGCTAAAGAGAGAACTATCTTTGATGTGACTCATGTTAGATCAAGAAGTTGCTAAAATAAATATAAACGCGGAATTTGTAATCGGTTCTTTATACCTCCGGCCATTGATGCTCTGTTTTTCAACCTTCGTTTTCGGACCGGCTTCGTGCTTCTGGA
>JAOVVI020004974.1:0-16994 GCA_028571085.2 Nepenthes alata
CCTGCCATGGCAGGCGCACGCCCGGCGTGCCAGGATGGCAGGCCTGCCACCTTGGGAGTTGAAGCCGTCTGAATCACTAATCAGAGTAGGTCAACTGCCCACCTGCAACACGCCGCTGCAGCAAGCCTACGTGAGTGAGAAAGTTAACGCCTAGGCTCCAACGTCCTCGTCCATGTCACCTCTCGGACATGATGCCTTTGAGTAGTCCTCGTCCAATTCAGCCTCTTGGACAAGATGCCACTGATAGTCCTTGTCCAATTCTTCAAGCAACCCCGAGGACAGACATTCCAGAATTTTTTTAAACGTCCGCGTCTATTTGTCTCCACAAGTCTGCGGACACAAACACCACAAGAGAGTGACACCAACACTGCCACTGTTGTTGCTTCTATTATATATTTTCCTGGGCGTGGTGATGCTTGGGCTGGCTCTTTACTGCACGGTGTCTTTGGAGCCTTGGTCAGATGGCTTTAAAATGAGCCGATTTTGCTGAATTATCCAGCTCCTTGGTTTTTAATGAAATTTGTTGAGCAGTTTGATGCTATTTTTTCAACTGTTCATGTAGCAGTCTAAAAATTGCTATGGGGCTCTTGGCCTTTGCTGTATGGAACAGCTGGTGTGTGTAGGTGATGACATAAAGCCTTGTAGAGGGTGTGATGTCTGTTTGCCTGCAGTTTCATCGGTTGTGAATCCGAGCCGAGGATTTCTTTTCCTTTGCTTTTCCTGTTTTGTGTCAATGTGTTCTTGAAATGCCCCTGTTTTTTATGTTTCTTACTCCAAGTTGGCAAAACATTTGGAATAGAACATAAGTTTATAATCTTTTATTTTTAATGTAATTTATTACTTACCAAAAAAATAAAGAAGAGGCTTTTAGATCTATCGTTGAAGATGCCCCTTATGCAAGGAGCCTTCTTATTTATAAAGGCTTTGGGCCTATTGTGTGATACTTCCGTCCCACACACTCTCTCTTGAAAAACTTAGCTTCTTGATCTTCTCGGAGCTTGCTCCCTTCTTAATATTTTGCTACCTTGGAGGAAGCTTATGCAATTAAGGCTGCAACAAGCTTTAATGACATTTGCTGTTACCATGACTTCGGCTCCCTTCTTGCTTCCCAGTCACCAAGGCGTTGAGGGTGACCTTCAGATGCATTCGGAGCATACCATCATTGCTATGATATTTTCCTTATCACTCACCTGCGACTTCGATGCGTTCCTGAACTCTTACTGGGAAGGGAGCGTGGAGGCCAAGTGTTTATGACATCTGAGTCCATTAGTCACGGTGTGAGCATCCTCCAATGCATTGCTCCTCCAAGCGAAAGTGCTGATAGCCATGAGGAGTCTCCCATAGGCCTATCCTCTTCTTATAGATGATGAAGATGACAGGACCTGGATATGGCTCGGGCGCTCAGGACTGGTGGCGCTGCTGCTCCGAACTTGTTTTCCGTGCCGATCTTAAAAAGTGGTGACCTGCACACAATTTTGTGTCATATGTAGATTACTGTCCTTTTTCACTTATTCTTATAGCTTTTATGGTGAATAAGATACGCTGTACAGATTAAACAAATAAACATGAAAAGCTTGTTCTCACTTTTTTGCTTGTGCCTCTATATCATTATGCAACTTTTACTCGTTATATTTCAATGCCTCGTTGAGATTGGACAGGATCTGCACAATCATCTAATTGATAAGTGACATCATCCTGCGGGAATTTTGAGGTGGTAATGGATCATTGGTTTCAAGTTCATAATTACCGAAGCGCCTTCTCGGCACCAAAATGCTACTGCGGTGACTAAAAACTCTTCAACATTGTTTTCGACCTCATGGGCCATCTCCCTCCTTATTCTTCATTTTCTGTGACACCCCCAACCTTCACATAGCACACCTCCCTTTCTTTGTTATGGCATTTCACTGCCCCAGTAGAACATATGGTAAAGGCATCAAAGATATCGAATCTTCCATTCTCTCCAGCAATTTCTTGAGGTTTTGCCCCCGCTACTTCATGCTGGAGTGCTTCAAACCAATTCCGCCTCTTCCAGGGGAGAGAGCTTCAAACCAATGGCTACATTGCATTATATGAAGCCAACTTGAAGAATAGGTTACGGTTCGCCATTGCCACCAAGTTTTCTGATATCATTAGGACCTTACATATTTTGATGGCTTAACTGTAATCTAATATATGTATTTGATTTCCTTGTGCATATTTTTCCAACAATGGCCCTTTCTTACCCCTGAGGTTGTAAAGGGGGTGGTACTCAGTTCCTATCGATGAAGGAAGCCCTGATTCTGTCAAATTGGAAGTACCCTTCATTTTTTATTGGGTCCAAGAAGGATGGACTCTCCCTAGCCTCAAGGTTGTGTCAATCTGACCTAAATTTGTCTGTTGTCAACAGGAGGTGAGTACTTTTACCTCTCCAATGTTATATTAGTTATGCAGAACATTAATGTTGTAAAGCACATTAAGGATTTTTTTTTTACTGAGGCGCGGCTTTGGCAGAAGCATAATGATTGAAGCACCATCATTTCGATAGAGGCCAACGTTAGGATGCTATCATAAATTTGACACTTTTTGTCTTTTTTGACCAATTTTATACTTAATAATTGGCCAAAAGTATCTATATCTTATAATTTTGAATGCAAGGTTCTTCCCTTCCATGTGAACTCTGCATATGCCTAAATGCGTCTCTTGGAGGATGTAATCAGCTTAAGTTGGAGCCAAGCACCTCATATAAGGGGTAGAATAATCATGTCGGCATAAGGTATTTATTGGTCATATCCCATCCAATGGTCTTCATGATTCTTTTGCTCCTAGCCAGTTGTCAAGCAATGCCTCATGTCGCATATAGTCCAAGTTGGGGTTCATCCATGTGGTTTCATTAATAATTTGGAGAACCACTTTTAGTTCGGCAATGCTAGGTTGCTTGAGGATTTCCCTCATTTCGCAACTACCACCCTCCATTGATCCAAGAGTTGCTGTCTTTGGTAAACAGTCTGCCTTTCAATTTTTTACTCGGGAAATACGGATGAGCTCATACTTCTCTAGGATTGCCCAGATATTCTTTACTCTGCTCGAATATCTGGCAAGATCTACATTGTTTGCTTCAATGTTGTTTAGGGCCTGGTTCACCTTTATCTCATAGCCATTGTAAATCAATCAGTATTTGACCAAATATTGTTTAGCTAACTTCAAACCGGTAATGAAATCAGTTTCTTTGTTGTTGTTGTTATGAGCATATGATACTACAGCCTTCACAATTGTTGCACTTGGCTTTATATTCAGCTACATTATTAGTGGCAAGGAATCCAATATGACTGAGCATTATAGTTTCAATCATTTTGGCCAAGTGAGGATCCCTCTTGCTCCACTGCTAGTGTGAGAAGATGCATCATCTACATGGAGCGTCAAACGTGGCAACTAAGATTAATTAGCCGATTCCTCTCTTAACTATCCTTATCAAGTGGACTATTTAGCAATATTCAAAGGGGCATTTTTAACAATAAAATCTACCAGAGCCTACCCTTTATGGCAGATTAGACTCAGATCTCAATATCAAATTTACTTAACGCAATGGACCATTTGATCAACTGGTCTGATAAATCTGGCTTATTGTGTGAGCTTAGAAATAGGGCCGAAGGTTCCTAGCTGCGAACACTAAAGCCAATGTTGTTTTCTTTGCCAAGGTATACCAAGTTTATGGGGTAGTCAGGACTTTATTGACCTATTAAACTAATATTTCTACTCCTCTAACTAGAATTGCACGAAGGGTGGTATTTGAGATGTCTAGATAGAGAAAATCCCATTCATCTTTGGCCTAAGTTAGGAAATGAGAACGTCCAAGATATTCTCTTAAATCTTTAAAGGCTTGTTAGTACTCATCCGTCCAACAAAACCTATGAGTCTCAACTCCTTGGAGCACTCTGAAGAACAGCAAATATTTTTCAACAGTTTTTGCCTTAAACCCAACAATGCCACCAATTGTCTGGTTAATCTTTGGTTGTCTTTGACATATTTTGGGTTCCATGTTTGTTATTGCCTTAATCATTTTTGGGTTGGCTTCAATACCTTGTTGAGAGACTATAAATCCTTACAATTTCTTTGAAATTATTTTGAACATGCATTTTGTCAGATTTGCTTCATCTAGTAGGCTCTAAGGACATCTAATGTATCTGTCAATTGTTGGATGTGATATATGAACGAAATTCTTTTGACCAACATATCATCCACATAGAATTCCACATTGCACCCAATTTATCGTTCAAACATGTTATTAACAAGTTGCTGGTAGGTTGCCCTTGTTCTTTAAATCAAAGCGCATGACTTTATAGCAGTATAACTCTTGATCGGTCTTGAATGAAGTCATTTCTTCACGGTCAGGATCCATGCAAATTCGGTTCTTTCTAGAATATGCATCCATAAAGCTTAATAGTTAATGACTACATGTAGAATAAACTAAATAATCGATCCTCAAAAGTGGTGTCTTTTACATCTTTCAATTTCTATAGCTTTTCTTAGTAAGGATTACAATGGACAATCTGTCTCATCTCTAAGATCAAAGTCATCAGGCCTATGATCTAGTCCCCGCACACATCTTCAATCCTGCAAGGGGTCCAGAATTTCATTTTTATGTGAGGGTTGGAGCCGACTGCTCTAAAAGTGGACCTGCTTGTGATAGCATTATAAAAAGAAGGAAAATCAACAAATAGGAAGGTCATGAAGTGGAAGCATCCTGGGGGTGTCTTCCCAGCATGACCTCAAGGTTGGTTATCCTAGCAACCTGGATAAGTTCATCTGGACCGTACAGAGGACCCCAAGTGGCATTAATTGTCTTTTATTTAACCTTAAACTCAGGCATCGAAGTATAGAGTATCTTTACAGCTTTCATTATCAATAAATAACTATTTAAATTATAAGTTTAAGACTCCATTGAAATCAAGGGTGGATACAACAAAGGGGTATCACTAAAACTAATAAATTTCTTCCCTGCCCTTTCTCACCTCTTTGGTTTCTGGTTTCTTGTGGCACCTGCTGGTTTGGTGGAAACCATGTCAATGACCCATACAGCCACCTTTGTTACGTAGAGGCGCTTCATCTACCACTTTGGATCTCTTGCCTCTCCCCTCTATAGATCACATAAGAATTTCCTCTAGTGCCATCTGCAGATGAGGGTTTCAATATCCCTATAAAGAGTTCTGCACTTTCTAGTGTTGTGTCCGGAGGATCAACGGTAGTGGCAGTACTTCAAATAGTCTCATGCTTCAGGTTTTTACCAGCTTTGGCCATTTAAGGACTTTTCATCTTGAATTTGTATTAGAATGTTGGATATTATGTTGTTGAGGGGGTGAGGCATAACGATTGAGGCACTGACCATGAGTCTGATCACTTCCAGCATTGCTTTTGCTAAAGATTACCTCCGTTGCCTCAGTTCAGTTGATTCTTCCCATTTCCATGCTTCTCTTGCTCGGACCTCAAGTTCATTCTTTATGTTTGAAGGAAACTTTTTATCCCAAATCACACTAAAGTTTTAACCCCTTAATAAATTTATAAAAGCAATAAAAATATAAATATTCAATACCTATAAAGAATATTTAAATCTAGATAATATAAATGATGACAAGTATAAAAAGTAAAGCAACAAGCAATTATAAAATGGAGACAATTTTTTGTGAAGATGGGAAACCTCAATAATCATGGTTATCGAGTAAAAACCTTTCGGGTTTCAATGGTCAGGAAAGATATGTACTATAAAAATTAATTTACAGACCGAAAGGTACCAATGAGTTAACCAAACTTACTTTCGTCTTATGATTTCTACCAAGGAACTCATTGGATTTGCCTACGGCAATGAAATCGGACGCATTCCTGTCTTCATGTCAATCTTCTCTCACGAATCACTTGAATTGTTGAATACTACCGGAATCCCTTTTTCACGCTACCAACGTCGCCAATAAAGATAAACAGGCAGGAGTGGTACAAGAGTAAAGTAAGAATGGTGAAAAAAACCTTGACACGAGCACAAGAGTATAGCTTTGGTTTTATCAAATGGAGCTATGTGAAACCATGAAGATTTTAGTTTGCTCTAAAAATAGGCGTCAAAATATACAAGCAAGAGACAAGTATTCGGTAGTATTCGACAGTTCAGAAAACCTTCAAAGCTTTAATTGAGGAAAATCATACATGACTTCAGTACATAGTAGACAGAGGTAACACACAACAAGCCTTACAATCACTCGAAAGCAAACTAAAATACAAACATACGATGGTAAATACAATGATAAGGTAGAAGGAAAGCTAAAGTATTTACAAAGGTATTTACAAAGGTTGATAAGAAGAGAAGGAGAGACTCTTCTTGCTTCTCGTGGTTGGCTTCTGGATGTTTCTCTTATCCAGGTTCTGAGGTTCTGGGGTTCTTCTGAGGAATGAAGAGAAGGTGGCCTTATATAGCCATCTTGAAATCATCTGAGTCGTTGATCAAAAGCTTGGAGAATCAAAATGATGACGCCGCTTTAGTTGTTATGCGTCTCGTCAGTCTGTTTTGCGTTGTGTCCATCTTTGTCTCTTGCTTTAAGTTGTTTTACATCTTGTCATTCTTTTGCACTGATCGAGAAAGGTGCACATCTTACTATTCATACTTTTACTATTCATGAATAGTAATTGGTCGGAACGCTGAAAAGTCTTACTGATAGCGTTTTTATGATAGGTACCTGCAAGCAGAATGTTAGAAAACATTGGGGTTTTTTTTTACAAACGAAGAGTGCTAGTGAACGGTCGTATGAGAATATTATCCGCAGAGAAGATGGTATAGTCTAAGAAATTGAACATTTGATGTGGACCAAGATATTCAATCGTGGAAATATCACGTGCCAAAAGATTATACCGATAGAGATTCTTGGCAGAAGTGAAGATGAGCCATGCTCCATTACTAATAGTATTGAAAACTGTAACAGTTCAAAGGTGAATCCAATTTGTCTGTTTTCTGATCCAAACCATCAATTGTTGTCGTCGTTCGAATTTAACAAGAGCAATAGTGGCCTTCTGAGAGGTATGAGTTTGCCACTTAAATAAGTGTAAATCCCAACTAAATACGTCAGCGAATTTCTAGGCATTAGATGGTAATTGCAATGTCGTAGAAATACCCGTAGACAGAGAAATGTGTTGAATATAAGGAGCCTGATGAAAGGTATCGCATAAGAAGTAAAGTTAATCTAGTGGCAGCAATACATAGTTATCTTGTCGAGGCGTCCACGTGTAGGGTGATTGTACAAATGGTCTAAATAGCTTCCAGAGATTTGTCGTTGAGGAATACGCCCATAAACCATCAGTTTCAAGAGCAAATAAACATTCATCATCTGGAAATTTCTTTTGATCAAGTCCGCATCCGAAATAAGGCCATGTCCATAATCTGGAGCAACTTCATATTGGATAAGTTGTAATCCTGCTATGATGGGGATGGTTTGACAAGTTTGTAGAACAGGATTGATTACATAAAGAAAATTTGGAACAAGTTTTGCAATGGATAAGCAGAGAAATAAGCCATTGTTGCAAGTTAATACTCGAAGAAAGTGATCATAGATGAAGTCGAGTGCAAATGGATGAAGTATAGGGTCAGTAACAGGGATAAATTTTCATGTGGGGTTGTATTTACAATGAAGATAGTATCCTTCATCATCTTTCTCAAAAGCATGATAAGAATAATGTTGAATAAAAGCGGTGTTTGATAGAAATTACAGACAGGATTTTGATACAGAGGCGAATTTGATAAGAGTTTTAACAGGAAGCCAAGAAAATAATTCAAGCAAAAGGTCATAGTAAAAAGAAGAGAAGACGACTCAGACTCACGCAGATGTGTCATGCTTGCCCTGTAGAAATTCTCTTGTTAAGAAATCGGGTAATGCGTTTGAAGTTCCTTAGATAAATTCAATATCAAAATCAAAGACAGATAAAATTGTCTACCATCAAGCAAATATTTGTTTGGAGACTAAATGTTTGACATATTTTTGTAAAATATCCTTTGCAGCTTTGCAATCGATATGTAGTAAAAATTTCTTATTGTATAAATCATCTTGAAATTTAGAGATGCATAAAACAATAGATAAAATTTTCATTTTGATAGTGGAATAATTTTTTTGTGGTCCTATCCATATACCAGAATGAAATCGAACAATTTGAGGTTGGGCTAGATCTAATTTTTGTTTTAATATGCCACCATAGCTTACGTCAGAGGCATCTGCTTCAATAATAAGTAATGCTTGAGGATGTGAGATACCTAAATATGATAAGTACTGAATTTGTCATTTTAATTGTTTAACAATATTAGTGTGTTCATCAGTCCACACAGGAGGATTCTTTTGAAGACGTTGATATAATTGTTTACATGTTTGTCTTAATTTTGGTACAAAGTTAGCAATATAATTTAAACAATCTAAAAAATCTTTGTAGTTGGGTCTTATCTCTGATTTCATCAGGAAATTTAGCAGCAAATTCAATAGATCTCTGAATATGAATTATTGAATGTTGATAAATAATAAAGCCTAAAAATCTTATCTTTGTTTGAAATAATTTGATTTTAGGTAAAGAAATAACTAATCCATTTTGTTGAATAATATGTAGAAATTGATAAAGATGTTTAAAATGTTGATCGATAGAATTAGAAAAAATAAGTACGTCATCGATATAGACAATAATAAACTGTGTATATGGATTAAATATTTGATTCATTATATTTTGAAATTCCGAAGGAGCATTTTTTAATCCAAAAGGCATAACATTCCATTCATAATGTCTAAAGGGTATAGTAAAAGCGGTTTTATAGCGATATTTTTCTTAGACTTGAATTAGCCAAAAACCAGATTTCATATCAAATTTAGAGAAAATATTTACGTTGTATAATCTATTAATTAAATCACGTTTATTGGGTATAGGATACCGAATCCATTGGAGTGCCTTGTTTAATGGTTTGTAATTGATAACTAATCGAGGTACTCCTCTTTCTTTTTCAGCATTATTCATAACATAAAAGGCAGAACAACTCCAAGATGATTTAGATGCTTGAATTAATTGTTTGTCAAGAAGATTTTGAATCTCCTTCTTGCAGTATTCTAACAAGTCTTGATTCATTTGAATTGGACGTGCTTTAGTAGGAATTTTACTTTCATGAAAGTCTGGTTCATACAGTAATGAAACCT
The DNA here is from genome assembly GCA_028571085.2 of Nepenthes alata. Lineage (NCBI taxonomy): Eukaryota > Viridiplantae > Streptophyta > Magnoliopsida > Caryophyllales > Nepenthaceae > Nepenthes > Nepenthes alata. The sequence continues at coordinate 9,177 of JAOVVI020004974.1, forward strand.
GATATTGCTTTCGATTCAAAAAGGCGTTTGGTAGGGTAGAATATACTTCTTTTTCAAATCGTAGGAGTAGATTAGTAATTTTTGTTTGTACAATAACTTATTTTAGTTGTTCGATATTGACTGTATGTACTTCTTCTTGTAAATAATTAATTTATTTTTCTTTTTTAATTATTAGATTTATTTGTTTAGAGATTGTCATCTCTTGTAATTCTTATATTTCCTTTTGTTTAATAGGATGTAGAAATTGGAATAGGATAGGAATTCCTAGGATATTCGTAGAAATACCTTCAGCAGAGGCTGTAAAGGGATATATTTGTGTAAAAAATGGTGTGCCAAGGATAACATTTTGTTGTAAATCCTTAACCAATATAAATATTGATTTAAAATAATATCCTTGGTTGCAGATTGTTACACGTGTTAGTTTATATTTAATATTTAATTTTGATCCACTTGCCATATGTAATTTTTTCATTGTCTTTTGATAATATTTTGTAGGAATTAATCATTCTTGAATACAATTTTGATCCGCACCCGTATCTAGTAGAGCTATTAATTTTAAATGATATTTTTGATTAACTACTAGAGTAATTGGGCAATACCATTTTTAAAAATTAATTTTTGAATTGAGTTGTAAATATTTAGTTTGATCAGTATATTGTATTTCATAATTATGATTTGAATCTTCTTCTGTATTATGTTTGGATTCTAAAATAGCAAGTCGTGTATTGACATGTAATTCATTAAATTGGATTTCTCGTAAATTATCTTTTAATTCCTTTACTTTAGTTTTTATCTGTTTGATTTCTCGTTGTAAATCACCAGCCGTTACTTGCTGAAATAAAGAAGGCGAAGGATACTTATTAAATATCTTGGTTAAACTGAATTCTTCTGGTTCTTTTGGCGAAGTAAGAAGTAAATCCTTTAACTTCTGTAAATATTGTCGTTTTAGTTCTGGATTATCAATTTTATCAATCATTTCAAGTAAATATTCTATTTCATTATTTAATCTTAACATGTTAAATTGAAAATTGAAAATTGCAATTACATAAAGGTTTATGAGATATTTTTTTTTTTCATCAGATTCTGATTCAGAAAAGGCTTTAGTTAATTCATTAACTTCTTCATTAGTATGAGCCGCTTCGTAGTCAGAAACACAGTCATTTGCTTCAGTATCACTTAATAATAGGGCAGTTAACTTGTTGCTTAAATGTAGATCATCTTTAAATATTTCATCAATTTTTTTTTTACTTTACACTAATTTGCCATATAGCCAGATTGTTTACATTTCAAATAGACAACTTTAGAATGTTGAGGCTGATAAGAATTTTTAGATTGAGTAGTTCATTTTTTACAGTTCTTTTTTTATGAGGGGTAAAAGAATGAGATTGATATGGTTTTTTAGACATATACTTAGGTTTTTGTTAAGAATGTGCTTTGAGTTTTTCGATACCATACTAATAACAAAAAGTTTCCAATTGACTTTTAAATTATTTTTTATCATTTTGAAGTTTTGTTTGTTCTTTATGTTCTTAACATAATTGTAATCCTTCTCGTTTAATGAAGGTAAAAAGTTGACTATAAGTCATTTGATTCCATTGGATAGCTCGACCTCCTCCTAACTCAGTGAGTTTGGTCATAATTTGTTTAGCAAAGAGTGAAGGAAGACCAGCAACAAATCGTTCTTTCTAGAAAGATTCATTACAGTCTTGTCTTCTAAAGATATGCGTAAGAAATATGTCTTTATACCAACGAAAGTCTTGAAGGGTAGGACATTTAAGATTTGTCAAGATGACATGAGAACTTAAATAATCATCTTCGACGTTTCCTAAAAAGGCTTGACTAATAGTAATAATTAAAATTTCTAAGAAATTTGGCCGCTGAATGAACTGAATTTCTCCATTGGGTCCTTCTTGTTGGACAGATTCAGTATGATTTAAAATATAATTTCTTTCAAGCATTTTTCCACTAATATTTTAAAGTTCCTGTAAAGCCAATTACTAGTAATTTTGTACCATTGGGTTCAGTCATGGTTGTATTGCAAACACGATAAGCAGAAGCTGTTATTTCCATGTCATGTAATAAACACAGAATTTCATATTCAGATTTACCATCAATATTCCATTAATGTATATTATTAGCATTATAGATTCGTGGCGTATATTGATATCTTTTTTCATATTGTATATCAGGTGGTATAGGTCGTGGATAATAATTTTTTTTGTAAAAGAGTTGGGCATATTCCTTACTCTATTGATTTCTTGGTTAATTTTACTATCTTCAGACAAAGGTATATCAATAGTTTGAATAGCCAAGGTTTCAGAAATTTTAGAAAGATTTTCATGATGTTCAATTTTACTTTCAGGTTTATCCTTATCAGATATTTTGGACACATTTGTAAGTTTATCAATTTCAAAATTTCTAGAGTCATTATCTCTATCAGATTCATCAGAAGATCTAATATCTTCCAGATCACTAGTACTGGTAGATACTTCTTTAGTTATGGTAATATTTTTATTTAATATAGGTTGTTCTTTGTCGTTCGGTTTAATCTTATCAGATTCTTCAAAGGATTTTTCAGACTTTTCTTGCCGATTTTCTTTGGTTTTCTTTTCTTGGATAAAAGGTAAAAATTATTCAAAAAATAGTAAATTCCTTGTTTCTTTATCATTGTTTATTTCCAAAGTAATCGATACTCTTCTAGTTTGATTTTAGAAATTTTCTTAAAATACTAATCTTGAACATATTTATTTTTCTCGAACATAAATTCTTTTCGAAATAATTCTATATCTGAGATAAATTCTTTCTTAGTATAGTAGCTAGGTGTAAAGTAGGTAAAGGTCGACTCTCTAGAGTTTATCGACATATTTGAGGTTGAATTATCTCCCCTGATTAGTTCGCTTAGCCAGGTTTCCATAATTTAATTTCTTTACGGCTCTTACACAATTTTTTCAACATAATCCTACAGACAATTCTTCACACACTCTTGCTATGTGAAACCATGAAGATTTTAGTTTGCTCTAAAAATAGGCGTCAAAATATACAAGCAAGAGGTAGGAAAAATGAAATAAGTCCGGAATATATAGGGAGACTCGAAAACCTAATTTGAAATATGATCCTTGGTCAAATGCACGTCGCGGCGCTTAAGCGTAGCTCCAGCGCACGGTAGGCGCACCTAGGGTTCCAAGAGACACCTCCCTAGGCGCTTGAGCGAGGAGAGAGCAGGCTAGAAGTGGAGGTCCACTAGTTTCGACGCTCGAGCGCATGGAGAGTGTGCATCAGGCGCATGCTTACTGGAAACGGGGCTCGAGCGCATAGCAGGCATGTAGCGGGCGGCACATGTTTAGAAACAAAGCTCGAGCGCATAGCGGGCGTGCAACAGGTGAAGGTCCTCGAGAATGGACAACTGCTGAAATTTGTTGATGAAGATTTTCAAACTAATACAATCCAACATCTACAGCCGACCAAATATAATCACAGAATATGCAAACACATAAATGATCCTAAGAATGTCTATTAGGTCTTAGTAGCTTCGCCTGTAGAGATGTATGCTCTAGTTACCAATTTCGCATTTGCACAATTCTTATAAGATCTTGTTCCAATGTTTTAAGGATATCCCCTAACTAAAGTGTGATCTGATAGGCTTTGACTTTTGCCTCTTCTATGAGGTTTGGTATGCTCCAGGGTTTTGCATTGAGGCATGATAGGAAGCACTTCACACTTGCCTTTGGGGTTTGTTTGATCCTAGCTAAATGCCATTGATGCTTTTTTTTTTCCCCTCTCTCTTCTACTGAAGTGAAATGGGATAGAATGTTGGTAGGAAATTTCTCAAAACTTCAAATAGAAATCTGTTTTTGCATGTAAAACCAAATCCTAACATCACCGTTCAAAGTGAAGCCAAAGCATTGACAAAGTGCAACATTCCCTAGATTTTAGAACCTGAGCAACATACCACCAAAGTTATCTATATGATCCATGGGATGGTACTTCAATCACATGGCTCAACGTTGAAATTTTGAACTCTGTGGGGAGTATCTGCTCCAAATTTCTAATGTAGAAGTGATTTGTCCAATTTGATGTGTTTAGCTCGATAAGGCCCTTGAAAGACCTACTTTTCAATTTTTCTTATCCTTTCTTCCACCGCAAATGTAGAAGCTACACTATGAGTATTGAGGAAAGTCTTTAACTTGATGTGATTTGCTAATACCTTGGATATCAGAGCCGTCGGAAAGACAAAAGGGCACGCTGCTACGTGATACCTCCTCTCTAAAGGACCATATCTACGACCCTCAAATAGATATGAGATTGAGACATTCAGGAGTCATTTTCTTGTCTCCAAAATTAAGTCATCCCTTAAGGTCAGGCGATGCCACTCCCCCATGAGTTTCAGAAATCACCAAAGATGTTGATTGGAGGAGTGCCCTTTCAGAATTAACCTTCTTGTTTCTTGATGTCCTTCGAAAAGTTAGGCTTGTTGGTGGTTGGGGCCTAGCTTATTGTGGCTGATCTCTGAACCTACTTCAAAGGAATTTAAACATCGTAGACATGTCTTATAATTGGACAACCATGATGCCTATGTCCAAATTGGCAATCAAGTGAGAGTTACTCTAGCTCACATTAACTTGAGAGATGTTTTTTTATCCGAGATGTCTTGTGCAATGTAGCTAGAATGCTATGTGTAGTATTAACCATTATGTTTGATGTCAATAGAAAGCTTAAAGAGGCTTTTGAATTTGAAGATGCCTCTTATGTTGTGAGGGAGTTTCTTATTTATAAAGGCTTTGGATCTATAATGTTATAACTTCCTACAGAATTATTGTCCATTCTTCCACAGAGGAGTTATGGCCGGTTAATGCCCTTTTTCGAGGTCATTATCTTTTTGTAAAATCAATAACTTTCTTATTGGGTAAAATCGTTCTTTTACTAAGAATTTAATACTTTTTAGAATAAACTATGACATTTATAAATGTGGACGTAATAGATATCATAAAAAGGTTATGTATCAATTTGATTCTTTAGACAATTGACTTCGGGACATGACTAACATGGCTTGACCGATATAGTGGGCCCCTTTGGACAAATTCAACCATATCTTAGATCTACATATGCTTTGTTTATGGAATGGTTATTTAGGTGGGATAATATTTGGACGCCTTTGCTCTTGAGGAACTTGACTACCAAGCCGTGTCATGGCGGAACGGTCCCCTTCAGCTGGTCCCTAACAACACAATCCCTGCACGATCAATTCTTGACAGGACGGTTGCTAGGGGGATGGCTCTTGGTTGGACAATTTTCTATGCTGAATTATGATGCCGCTGGTTGGGGTAGTCCAGTCTGGGTTTTGCATTTTCACAGCTGGATGGGGAAGGACAAAACCATAAGAAATAGTATTCCCATAGAGATGGATAATCCAAGGAAGAGGGATCAAACTGAAAATTCCGTTAATTTATCAGAAGATTTCAAATACAACTTCAGAATAGATTCCAAGTCCGTTCACCGGGGAACAGAAACAACCCGACAAACTGTTACATCATATGTTTAATTATGGCAATATTTCCCAAAGAGAGAAGATCGACACAAAATCAAGTGAAAGGAAAAAACTTGACATACTAATTATTCAAAGATGACCTCTACCACCACATTCTGCACACATAATGTTTCCCGTGCCTCCACAACCTAAATGGCATCAAAGAGCTTGTTAGGGCATTGCATTAAATCAAGCATCATAATCAAAGAACTATCATCAAACAACTAGCAAAAGAACACACAACTCTCTAGACTGACAGGATAATCCTGAACTACTCTTATGAAATTACTACAATTATTTCTTTATAATCATCCAGCAAATTTGCAAAGTCTAGTTCAGTTTAGGGAGATTGTATATCACACTCACATTTTGGTTCAGGGGGAATTTAACATAAACTTTGCGAATTGAAGTTCCTTCTGTAGAAATTCATTATTTCTTTAGAATTGTCCATGCAATTTCCTCATGAACTCTACCATCAACAAGCAACACAGATGTTTTTTTTTTTTTTTTCAATTTTCATTTGCTCAAATATATCAAGAGAAAACGGAAAGAAAAGCACCATTTCCTCAGTATTCACAGCTTTCTGCAGTTGACATGCACCAATAAATGCTACGTTTATGGTTTTCAGTGCATGTATGGGATAGCAACAGTGACTATACCAAGAATAATTTGTTTCTAGCAATACCTACCATCATGTAAAACTGACAACCTGTTTGGTGTCCTCAGGTAGAGCTTTTTGTGAGAATAAATTTGTCTTCATTCAACGTTTATCTACACTGTCATCTCCTCTTCAATTAATTGCACAGGATAACCTTTTTTCCCACCAACTGGAGTTGGCTACATGAAAGAATTTGCCTCCATTTAAGTCTGTTGTAACCAATGTCCGAATTTGCCTCCATTTAAGTCTGTTGTAACCAATGTCCACTGCTACGTCCAATTGTACAAGATCATGCCTCACAGATTCCTTCAAACTCTACTTTGGCTTTACTCGCCACTTCTCTCCAAGGAGCATAGCCAAATGCTCGCTTTTCTTAATCAGCAAATTATTTAGTCTTTTCCCCCTGATGAAACTGACAAAAAAAAAAAAAAAAATCGCTCTCACTTTTGTATTCTATAGGTATTACCCCAATTTTCTCCTATGTAACATGATTACAAATCATCTCCCTTAGTGTATGACCACAGACCCAACTCATCATATCCGTCACCGTAATGGCCACCTTTTGCATATGTTGGTATTTAACAACCCAACACTATAGTTCACACAGCATGGCTGGCCTAATATCCCCCTACAATATTTTCCTTTAAGTTTGGGCAGCATTATTTGATTAGACAGATGCCTACCAATAAATAATCTCTCACCAATTGCCTCATCATACTGAACAATTGTCATATTATTTGAAAGAATTCTTCTTCGGAGTGCTTTCACTCCCTAGCCTTACCACCCACTATTTACAAATTTGTTATCAAACTAATGCTCCACATATTTAGTTTTTGTTCTGCTAATTCTAAAGCCATTGATTTTCCAAATTCTCTCTCTAAACTTCTTAGCATTAGTACTCTCTCTTGTCTCATCAATCCAAACTATATCATATGCAAATCAAGTATGCACCAAAGTACATCTTAAATTGGAATAACATTGGCCAATGCATCCAATTTAATGTATTTGGTGAATTCGTCCATAATAAAGGCAAATTACGGGCTTAAAGATGAGGCATGGTGTAAACAAACTACAATTGGTATAACCTTGGTTTCACATGCTTAAAGATGATGCATGGTGTAAAGCAATTATAATTGGAATAAGCTTGGTTTCACATGCATGTGAGCTTAAAAAAATCACTGCACGATTGTGAGATCCCAACATCAAAAGGGAACTTAAAATCGAAATAAAGTATTGAAACCAAGACCATAATGAACTCCGGAGGCCGGAGTGGTCATACCCTTCAATACCGGAGTGGCCTTATGCCATTTAAAAACCAGAGTAACTCGTGCTACAGAATGCCTGACTGCTTGAAGTCCGGTGTAGAGTAAGAGTTGACCGAAACTTGTAATGTTGACCGACTTTAGAATATTGACCGACTGTGAGTAAGAGTTGACAGGAACTTGTAATGTTGACCGGCTTTAGAATATTGACCGGCTGTGAGTAAGAGTTGACCGAAACTTGTAATGTTGACTGGCTTTAGAATATTTACCGGCTGTGAATAAGAGTTGACCGGAAACTGTGATGTTGACCAGATGTTGACCAGCGTCAACATGTTGACCGACCAAAGAGTTGACCGGCCTTGAGAAAGGTTGAC
>JAOVVI020004975.1:0-16992 GCA_028571085.2 Nepenthes alata
ATTTTAGAGTGTCCGAACATTAAATACCTTTCCAAAAGCATGCAACAAAATTTTTAAAACTAAATCATGTAAAAATTACGATTAATTCAAATAAAATCCAAAGGGGCACGGGTTAGGATTCCGGTGGGTATAAAACCTATAAAACTTCTAATTCAGACAATCAATTAATAAATTAATATGTTTATGGTGCGGGTAACCATATTCTAAAGCTAATTTATGTATAAATTTTCATTTAATTGGTGAAATTATCCGAGGCACGAGGTTAGGGTTCATATTCAAAAACGGTTAAAACTATAAAATCGGACACAAAATTCATATATTTATATGTTCAAGTCATGGGTAATAATTATCTAAAACCAAATCATACATAAAATCTGAAATAAACAACAAAACGGGTCCGGGCACAGGTTAGGGTTTTGGGTTACAAAAAATTTCTTTAATCTCAATATTCTAACATGAAATTGATATCTTTTCATGTTTAAGTCATGGACAATATAATATATACACTTATTCAGGTATCGAAATGATGATACCCGAAGAAAATAAAATAAAAGTGTAAGAAAACGAAAGAGGAAAGTATGAGTGTATTTGCCTCAACCCGATTGGCTCCAAGCCGGATTCAAACCCGAGAGCTTCAATTCCTCCTTCTCTCTCTCTCTTGCGTTGGAGAACTGGAAACTGATTGAAGAAAAACCCTCATGGGTTAATATACTCCGGGCAGGAGCTCGCGCCTGCCTCGAGCGCCTAATGGGCCTTCCTCCGCCGACTGAACCTATAATCCTGAAACTAAAATTTTTCACATAAATTAAATCTAATTTTAATCATATTAACTTAATTATCCACAATACGATATTTAAAAATCGGTACATCATAGTTGGTAATGTCTACTAGCCCTAATCCCAAAGGAAAATAAGATTTAAGGATGTTTTGATGGTAAAAACTAAGAACAAGATAAGAAATCCGAAAGTATATCACGAAATTTTTCCTACTCATATTTTATGTTTCTATTGTGATTCCTATTCCCCATGATATATTTTTAATTATAAAGTATGCTGATTCTTAATATTATTATACCTTATTGAATATTTGACTCAATCCTTACTATTATACTAATTCTCTCAAATGAGTTGCACAAATTCTTGTCAAATGAGTAGGAGTGAAGATTGAAGTAATTGGTTATGCTTTTGTAGATATTTTGTATTGATCTATGTTTCCAAACAATATTTAGGTACTTAGATACTACAACTTAGTTTGATGTAAATTGTAGAAGAAGGATTGTGAGTTGTAAGATATTGTAAGCTTTTGGACCGTGTTTTGATGTCTAAAATGATATTTTGTGGCTTTTGACATTAGTAGATCATATTAGATGTTTATTACTTTCGCATATTGTTAGATGATTGATGATGTTTAAATAGGCATCTTTCTTTAATAAGGTCAGACTTTATTTGATTTTGTGTCGGTGTTAGAGTTACAGATGATATGGTAACGTATTTGGATCTTGTGTATAATTTTGCATTGTTTATGTAGATTCGATCGTGGTCTTGACATGGAATTCACATCCGGTTGGTCAATTGATTAATTTATCGGTCAAATTGATAATTAAAAGATAATTACTTATAATTATTACTAATTATGGGGTTTATGACATGGTCCATCACAGTTGGTCTCAGAAAATATTTAAGAAAGATGCCTTAAGGTTTAGACTGATTGATTTTGGTTTGAGGTTTAAGTTTCATTGATATGGACTTGATGTCCAGGTTTCTATAACTTTTGGTTGAGGTCTTAGTTGATTAATTAGTTAAGATGAAATGATCTAACCCGAATATTAATACTTTGGTGATAGGATTAAAGAGATGCAGGCCAAGAAAGTAATGCTGGAGCTGGCACTCGACCAGACAGGGAGGAAGAATATCTAAATCTGATGTGAAGGGTGCAAACATCATGAAATCGATGGCGTTAATGACATTGTAATTTGGAACCAATTCCAATTTTGGCTCCTGTAAATCCAGGGACGACCACCTACGATTGTTTTACAAATGAACGAGTGCCGAAATTCATGAGAGACCCAGATCCATCAAAGGCAGAGACATGGATTAGGAGGATCAAGAATGCCTTTGCAATGATTTGCTGTTTTGAGGAGGACAAAGTAATGTTTGCAACATACAAGTTCGAAGGTAAACCATTGGTCGTCAATGAAAAAGAATGTTATGGGTCTAGACGATAATTAGATTTCTTGGGACATGTTCATGAAGGCATTTATGGGTAAATACTTCCCGACTAACCTTTGAGAACAAAAGGAGGATGAGTTTGCCCGATTGAGTATGAGCCGATCACAGTTCAAGGGGCCATTCAGCTTGAAGTTACACTGGAGGCTTACCCGAAGACAGCCTCCCGAATGCTTACATTTTTTATAGTAGACCTCCCGTTGGTTTACAACGCCATCTTGGAACAACCCTACTTGGCCGCATTCGGGACTGTGATGTCGATCCCACCTCTAAAGATGAAATTTTCAACAGCATACTGTATTGGATAGGTCTTGAGAGATCAAGTGACCAGCTGGACGTGTTACGTCTTCCAAGTTGCTCAGGCACCCCCGATCGACTAATCGAGGACTTTGACCTCCGGGATGAAATGATCGTGCTACAAGCCCAATCAGACAAGTGCACCGATCAAATTCCATTAGACCCCAGCAAGTCCGAGAAATGTGTGCAAATTGGGAGTTTCTTGGCGAGTGACTTGCGGAATCGACTAAAAACCTTCCTAAGATAATATTTTGATGTCTTCGCATGGACACCTGCTAAGATGCCAAGGATTCCGACCAGAGTGGTGGTCCACAACTTGTTCATTGATCCCGGTTATAAACATGTCTGGCAAAAGTGAAGAAATCACTCCATTAAAAAACTGCTCTCTAGACGCGATGAGGTAAAAAAGTTGCTCGATGTGGGGTTCATTAGGGAGGTCCAATACCCAGATCGGCTGTCCATTGTAGTCCTCATCAGAAAAAGTAACAAAAAGTGGAAGATGTTTGTCGATTTTATCGACGTGAACAAGAAGTGTCCCAAGGACAACTTCTCATTGTCGAGAATCGAGCTAGTGATTGATTGCACAATCGGTCATGAGCTGCTAAGCTTTATGGATACTTACTTGGGTTACAAATAGATCCAAATATACCCGGATGACGAGGAGCATGCTTCCTTCATAACCGACTAAGGGACACACTGCTATAAGATCGTACACTTCGGCCAGAAGAACGTAGGAGCAACATACCAGCGACTCGTAAACAAGATATTCTAAATCAAATCGGTCAAAATATCAAGGTATATGTGGACGACATATTAGTCAAAAGTAGGGCCATCGACGACCATATTCACAACCTAAGCGAGACATTCGGAGACCGTTGGGCGCATCAAAAGAAATTAAATGCTGCCAAGCGTATGCATTCAGCGTGACTTCGGAAAATTTCTTAGGTTTTATCATCTCACAAAGGGATATCGTAGTAAACTTTGAGAAGATAAGGCCATCCTTCACATGAGTCCACCTCGGACCGTGAAAGTGGTTAAGAAGCTCACCGGGAGGCTCGAACCCTCTCTCAGTTCCTAGCAAAGTCCACAGAAACGTATCTACATTTTTTCAAGGCCTTGAGGGGGATGAAGGTGGTCGGTTTTTAGTAGATAGCTGACTGCAAGATCGCCTTCTGGGAGATAAAAGAGTATCTTGTAAGCCCTCCTCTCTTGAAGTTGTCGGAGGAAGGCAAAGATTTGTACCTATATCTAGCTGTTTCAGACGTGGCGCTAAACTCAATCCTAATTCGGCAGTAGTTCGACACGCAGTGACTGGTTTACTATATCAGTAAGGTCCTGATAGACACCGAGTGTAATATCCCAAATTTTTATTTGATTTAATTGAGTTTATTTATTATTTTGTGTAATTTGGGTGTAATAAAAATTAATTAAATATTATAAAATTTTAGAAAATATTTAGATTTATTGGGCCAGCGCCCAAAGTACGCCCGTTCGGTTATCCAAATATCGATTCAGATTTTGAGATTTAAGAAAAAAATTGGGTAAATGTATGATAATAATAATAGTAATAATAATAATAATAATAATCATAACATAAAAAGGAGGGATTTGGGGAGGAGAAAACAGAACGTGAAGAGAGGAAGAAGGGAGGAGAGAGAAAGGGACGCCTGGTAGAGAGAAAAAAAGGAGAAACGAGGTTCTCGCGTTCAATTTCGAGCACAAGTCAGTTAGAGAAGTGGTAGATCGTGTCAAAACAAGTATTCTTATATTCTCTTTGTTCTCTCTTTCAATTTTTATTCATATTCTATCGGGTATTTTTGTTTCGATATCTACTCAAAACACGTAAATCACGGAACCCATGATTATTGTATGAATTATTTGTTGTTCAATGTCTAATTTCCTTTCGTTTCGCACAGATGAGCTTCGCCCAAACCCTAGACTCATGCCCAATCACCGTTTACTCATTATTTTGAGCTTCAAACTTAATTTGGCTCTAAATAACGAAAACTCATACCTTGAATAGGGTTATTTACCGTTTGGATGTTCGATTTTTCAAGTTTTGCTCCATTTTGCAAATTCGGACCCCTAAACTTACGTGATTTGTGTTCACCCAAGGCCTAAGGTATTTTTATATGATTCAACATGATTTAATTGTTAATTAAGTTGTGTATATTGGCATGTGCTTAATTGTATATTCTAAAAATTATATTTGTTAACCAATTGTGATGAAAATATTATCCGGAAGCCTCTAAAATTATATTTGTCTCTTGGTGGTAAGAATTTCTATTCTTTCCTATATTTTATGATGTATGTGCATATAAAATTAAGTCATGAGAAGATTTAAATTTGAAAGAAATATAAAAATTATACAAATATACAAAGGGAATGCCACAATTTGTTATATGCATGATTTATTCTTCCGAATGGAGAAATTTGTGAAAGAAATTTGGTGAGCATTCCTTCAAAGAATAAGAAATCATGAAATTAGGATCACGGCTTTATATTTTGGAGAGTAACATTCTTTGGAAGGCCATTGATATTACATTGAAAGTTTAAGGATTATCCTAACTATTATTGTAGCGGGTAATATTTATTGGCATGCCTTAAGATGTTATTATGGAAGTACAATGATTGCCTATGGACCGCGGGAGGTTAGGAGCTTTTTATTGGCCCTGTATACCGGATGATGGGTATATTTCTCGTCACGTGATGTTTGGCCTTGTATACCGACGAAAGTATATACAGTCCGTTATGTGACATTAAGTATAAAGTTCGACCTTAGATCATGTGAAGTATCATGATCATTTCCTCGTTCTCCCACACTTTTAGCTGGTAAGGCTTATTGGCCATAATCCGCGAAGATAAATGTAATTTAAAAAGTATATTAATTCATGTTTCATATCTTCATGCATCCTAACATATTGTTTCTATCCCATTCCCTATTTCATTTGGAATATATTGCTTATTATTTATTTATGTTGTACTTGTTGAGTATTTGGCTCACCCTTACTTCTTTCTTTCTCCAGATGAGCATGCTCTAATGCTTGGCGAGTTCGAGTAGGACGTAGGAGTAGGATAGGTTATGGATCTTGTATTGAAGAGCTTTTGGGACTTAGTTTATATTTTTATATATGATGGAGTACATTGTGTTATTTTGATACATATATGTGCATCGATGTATGCGACCGTATCGCATTAACACCCACGGGAACCATAGAAGATCAGAGGGAAAACCAGAGAAAGACGATTAGAGTCGAGAAGGGAAAATATAGAAAAATGGCAAAGGTGTTGAGCTTAAATAGACAATGCTTGGGCCCTCAAAAGGCGGCGTTTGTGGAAATCGAAGAGGTGCACCCCATATTGACAGTGACACGTGCCCGTTCGGCAAGGCACCGTGGCACGTCAATCGCCCTTTATCAGTAATGATGGTTTGATGCTATGATTCCCTATGTAGATTTGGATTAACGAATCGCATGACGACATGGGTTCTAAGGTCCCGGCTCTCCATTTTCTGAAGCAGTGAAACTAGCAGCATGCCACCCTGGTGGGCTCAAGGTCGACTCAACCGGCCCACGACCTAACCTAGTGTTTAGGACGGACCGCTATGAGTCAGGATCGGTAGGAGACTAGGCCACTTGCGACTCGAGCGATTTGATCAGCAATCGTTAAGTAGCAGAATGCAATATTCAAACATTCACAACATGTAATAAGGACAAAATGGCCCAAAACATTTTATTCAATAATTCCTTTCACAAGGTACAAGCGTAGTATGGCTAACATATTACTCAAAAGAAAAAAAAACAAAATCCTTGGTCTTCCTTGAATCCGGGAAGCGTTGTTGTAGGAGATTCCCAAATCCAATGGAAGAAAAAGAACCTTAGATTTGAGAAAGTTGCTACACCACCCACGAGTTTAGAAGAACCACCCTGCACTGAGGAATTAGAGGACCGACTGTCCCAAAGCCTGACCATCGCTCGCAAGGAAACCCACAGTGAAAGGAAAGCCTTACCCCGCCAAAGCTAGGCGACGGGTTTAGCTTTGGGACGGACATAAAAAGGGGTAATCAAAGCGGTTTTTCACATGAAAAAGGGTAGCCAAAGAAGAATTCTTATGTGTCTCAAGATCCCTCCTTCGAACATCGGGGATGACCTTCCTCTAATCCTAGCTAATCGTAGCATAGGCTCCATGCCAGCTTCAAACCATTGTGCCACTTGGTTGAAGATGGATTGTGATGCAAGGCGTAGTATGCCCCTTCATTTATAGCACACAGAAGGATCGACAAGCCATTAATGTAAACAATTTTTTGCGCCAACATTATCTATAGAGAATTGCCGAACCTAGATAATCAAATCTTGGCTGATTGAATGACGATTTGACATACCACATGGGGAAGGAGAGATTGAGGAAGACGACAACCAGCGTTCCATCAATGAATATGCGAGGAGCTAAAAATTCAAACCTTTCGACATGGGGGGCTAGTGATAGGTGCAGCGATAGATGGGCCAACCCGAGAATTAAGCTCGTTGAAGGGAGAAGGGCCCAAGAATAAGCGGCCCATAGCGCAGCTTCATAAGCTCAAGAGTCAGGCGGGGATGCAATCTACCTAGATGGATCAACCTAAAACCGTCCGATGGGAAATGGGCAATTAGAGCTGATCTATGGGGACCTATCCTGCTCACCAACCTGCCTGCGGCACAACTCAGCCAGCAAACAATACTTGTTGTAACTGTCTAGGATCGCAAATCTCCCCCGAAATAGCAGTTATAGCTCAATAAAATATTTTAAAAATATCATCTTTGATTACGTAATGCTCCTAGAATGGTAACAATGACCCAGCAAATCTTCTTAGATGGGTATTACCATCCGACGACCTCTATGATCATCCCAATAAAGAAAGGAATATCTCCAGTTATCCACGATTACCATACTCGCCCCACACGTGATCGCTGAGACAGCTTAGTGGAACTATTAGGGCACCTGACAGCTAGTCTTGGCACCTAAGTAAGACCAAACTGGCTCAAACAATATAAATACCATTTCTCCTCTGTGAGAATGACAGAGAAATTCTTACCCTCAAGAACCCTTGGAAGATCGAAGTATTCACTCCATTTCTTCAGCCACTCATCCCCTGAGTGCATCCACAGAAAAAGTCACTCCCCGACGAGCCGAAGCGTCGTCCTCCCACCGATATTCAATTCCCTCACCTATGCATTAGCATCATTCATATTTTCCATCTTTCTCCATTTGTTGAAAGATTACTGATTTAAACGTCGGATGATATATTGGGAAGTAAATTTCACCAATCATTTGACTTTTTGTTTATTCCTTATGTGGCATAGGACCCTGGTTAGTAAAAATAGAGATCGGACCTACTTCAATTTGACTCGTCATGAAAAATGAGGTGGCTTCTAAATCTGTACAATAACTCAAATCCAGACATGCATCAAAACATAACGTTAGGTTTAGGTAGGAGGCAAGAGACCTCCTAAGGCAATTTTCATGGTTTAACAAAAATACATGGTTTGAAATTTTCATGGTTAGGTTTCTTTTTTCTTTAACTATCTAAAACTTAAGGCAATTTTAGTAATTTATTGACTATATTTTTTATACACATTAGTCTTATTAATTTAGTGTTTTATAACATATTGAGTAAATTATCGACGTGTCCTGAATTCAAATTTTTAAAGGATATGGGTCGAACTGGCTCTTTGTATTCCAGTCATTGTCCTTCGTGCCTGAGTTCCTACACACCACGACTACAAATAAGAGGCCATACGATGGCGAGAAGTTATCACACTGTAAATATTTTGACACTCAAGTTAGTAAATGCTTTTCTGATAATAAAATGGTAAATATAGAGAATGCAAAGATGAATATCGGGCGTGGGATTTGAGAGTGATGGTCGGAGGTAGACTTGTGGACAGAGTAGCTTCAATCGTGTATGCTTGTGGAGAGCAGTATCTCCAAGTATTGAGTTTGGAGGGAACTAACAACAGAGAGAGAGAGAGAGAGAAAGAGAGCAGAATGTTAGGATGCTTGAGAGCTTAGAGAATTTCTATTAGTTTGAGTATGCTAAAGGGTGTGTCTATGGAGTGAGACTCCATAGCTTTTTATAGCCGTGGGCCTTCGTCGCCTTCCTAAGGTGGCGAGGCGGGATGCCCGCCATTTGTGGGGATTGTTACCTTCCCCAGCATGGGTGCGGGCATCATTTTGGGCTGCAACGGTCAAAAAGGAGGATCCTTTCCTTTTATTAAGATTCGCACATTGTGACCATTGAGGCTTCCTTTAAGGATCACACGCTAATTTTTGAGCATTTCTTTCAGGATGTGCTGTGATTCTGGGAGGTTTCTGTTACATAAGAGATTGTCATTTTTGGAGGTGCGAAAAATTAGAGTAGACGACCGTTGAGATTTGAGAAGATGCGCGTGAGCCGATTTTGATATGAGCCGTGTTTATTTTAGGTCACATTTGGCCTATTGGGGCATTTTTTCAGTCAACGGCAGTGTTGACTGTCCCATGGATAAATGGGCCGCTATAAATTTTGGGCCACTTATCCCTTTTCGGCCGGCCTACTAATGATGTCCCATCAATTATATTTTATAACAATATAATGATAAAAATATTCATGAAAATTTTTATTTTTATTTATTTTATATTCAAATAACAAAAGTAACTCACATTTTTTGTTTGGTGTCTTTTTTTTTCCCTCAATACATTTAAGAGTTTAGGCCATTTTAATATTAATTGTATAAATTTTTATATATACAATTTTCTAGTATTTTATATTGGAGTTTGAAATATTACTTTACACTTTACAAGGTCATAATATGTAACAATCTATAGTAATTTTAATTTTAAAAATATTTAAATTAAAAAATATCTAAATAAAAATATATTTTAAAAATATTCATATATTTTAAAGATATTTAAAATTAAAAATTTTGTGTTTGTTACTTTTAATTTTTTTTGTTTATATTCATTTACTCAATGTTGTGAAAGAAGGATAATATTTTGATTGATATTAAAAATATATTTTGATGGGTCTAATAGTCAGTGGGTCGGCCCAAAGCCTCTGCTACAAAACGAAGATGGGTCGAGAAGTGACAGCCCAACGAGAAACTCCTCTAGGCCTAGAATTAAGAGCATGTGACAGTAGACCCAATTAGCACGACTCAGATCTACCTAATGACATATGAGCTATTGGAGTTGACTATAAGATGGACCCACAGATGTAACTCAATTCATTCCAACTTAGCAGATGAATCTAAACAGCCACTATCACCACGTGGTCTCAGATGGTTGCATAAGTAGGGATTGTAGGTGACAGCCGCTCGCTTCTTACCCTGAGAATTATGATGGTGTAGAGTGCCAAAAGTGGAAGCACAATGGCGGCTCCCTCAGAGGTATAGAGTTGCAGCATCTGTAACCCACAACCGTAGGCACATGGTTGCAAAGTCACGGGTCCCTAGTGTAGGCTACTAGCGCTCACTTTATAACTGCCTCCATTCCTCTATTGGAAAGGGGATTTAGATTCTAATTTTGATCGAATTCGAGATAATAAACAGTCGATCTAAAAAAATTCTGACACTCAGACATCCTAAGAATAACTCTCCCTCAAAGGCACACTCCGACGCATGCATTTCATCTTCAAAGCTACTCCCTTTAAGTGCAAATTCCTCAAAACTACTCTATGACAAAGGGCGTTCCATTCTCAAAATTACTCCTGTGTAAGTGTAAATTCCTTAAAGCCATTATCCGACGAGTGCATTTCATCCTCGAAACCACTCCCCTGTGAGTGCAAATTCCTCTAATCCGTTCATCCTCTGAGCGCATTAAATGGAGCCTCATCCTTCAAGAAATACTAAATCCCCTCATACTTGCATCTATATATTACACTCTTTCATTCTCCAATATTTCTATTCGACTAAGAAAGATTTTTGTTTTAAATGTCGAATGATATATTGAAGAGTGAGCATTGTCGTTCATTGATCTATCGTTTGTTTGTTGTGGTGTGTAAGACTTAGATTTTTTGTGAACCAAGATCGAATTCGTTTTAGTGCATCCTACCGAATGAGATTAAATGATCAGTAATTCATATGATAATTTGAATTTAGAAAAATATTATATTTTAATTACATTTTTAGTAAATAACTTTTGGTCTATTAAAATAAAAAATGCGAATTTATTAAAAAATATTAAAAAATCAACATAATAGAAAATCTCTGGCATTATAAATGTTTTTCAATAATTATGATAAATCTGGTTGAAGGAGCGTAGACGGAGAGAGAGAGAGAGAGAGAGAGAGAGAAGGGGGGATTGCTTATGGGCTGAAGGTTGCTGAACGGAGAGACTTGGATTATTGGAGGAATCAACTGATTAATTACAAGTATTTTTTGTGAGACTAAATAGTGACAATGGCGAAAGTTCCCTCTTTGATAGATTTATGCATGGATGTCGTGAAAATTCAACTTCTTTCTGGTATAATTTGCCCAATTAATAACTTCCTGAATTCTCTGTCTAATGCTATATTGTCCCAATTAAAATAGAAATCAGCATCTTTCAGAAGAGAATTCCGGAGTATGTTTTTCAGATAAGTTGAATTTCGGAGTACTTTGCTGACGCTTGAAATTTTTATGGCAGGGCATGATGATGCTATCTTGCGGGACGTGTATGAACTACCTGCGGAGCTGTTTGATTGTTTGCTGGAACGATTACCTGCTTTAGCTCTGCAGAATTTACAATTGCAGATGTTAGTACTGCATCTGTCATTGTTGATTTGGATTCTGTTTGGAGCAAAATTGTTGTTATTTTTTCGTGTACTTTGATATAATTAAACTATATCTGGAATCTAGCCTTCTATTCTTATTCTGTGTTTGGTTTAGATTCTAATGATGAGAATTATGAAATGCTAAACTCTATAACTCTGGAAGTAAAACCGTGGAAATCTATTATATGTATTTTGTTTTGTATTAAAAAATCTGGAAATGTAGAATTTGTCTCTAGTTGACATAGTTTTCCTTTGTTTTGAGAGGACTAACGAGTTCTAGTTTGACGCAGTCACTATGTTTGGCTTGAGTCGGCCGACTGCTGATCTTTCATTGTATTCTTGATTCAGTTAATGAGTACAAGCAGCAGTAGGCTTTATATAGTGAACATTAGGGAAGTATGATATCATTTGACGAATATGAAGCTGAAAAATATGCAAGAAGAGAAGGAAGCTGGGATATGTCAAATCACTTACCCTTCCTTTTGTCGGGAGTTATGAAATGCAATCCAATGTAAATCAACTGAGATGATAACAGAAAATGCCATGAGTTTGCTAATATTTTTTATTCAATTACATTATATTTTGTCTCGTTACACCTAAACCCAACCAAACAAGCACTTAGTCTATTCAGCCTGATAATATGGGCTAAAATTAAAACCAACCTTCTTTCCGGTGTCTGTTGATGCCTGACATTTTTTTTTTATTGATGAATTTATCGCTAACCTGCATTTATGTTCTCATGATTCCTTTTCCCCTTTTCTCGAAGCTTTTTTGTTCCATTATAGGAGGTATAGCATATTAACCTGGACTATTTATTATTACTGAATTGTATTTATTGCTTCTCTTGGCAGGCCTCAAGAGAAATGGGAGGATGATGCATTTCACTATAATTTATTTGGCAATGGAAGGAAACGTATGAGGTAATAATTTTGGTGTTTCTAATTTGTGATGTTTTGTACAAGCTAGTAGGGGGAATGCTCTAAATACATTGCAACTACAATTGCACAGATATGAGAAATTCAATATAGCATGGATGGCGTTATACCAATCACGTTGGCCTGGGCTTTCTGAGCAATCCCCCATTGTGAATGTATCAGTGATAAACTCAACGTGTGATTGGCAACAAAAGTACTGGGAAACACATCTACAACAGTATGACCATCTCATGAAATCAGAATATTCTGTTTATCACTGCCTTATTTCCCATTCATTACTTTCTTTCTGTTTACATGATTGTCAGGTGCTTTGATTCAGCTGCAGAGAGAGCAATGTTACCATCTTTTGATGGATGTATTAGTGAAATAAAGATTCCAGGCAAGATATTTTTTGCATCTGTCTTTCTGTATCTCATGGCTTATTCTCATATGATTTGAGTGAACATGCACCTGAGATAAATTATTTATTTCCGTCATTTTCACTGTTTTGGGTGGCAGTCATTCTTGGGCTTGAAAATTGTTTTGTCTACATATGGATGGTGAATCGGGTGCCTGTGGCTACACCTATTTTGTGTTTTTTGGGAATCACAACCATCTCTTTTCATGCCATTTTGTTTACAGTAATAATTATGCAATTTGGAGCGCTGATTACCATTTTTGCTAGATAATGACTATGCCAATTTGATGATAAATTTGTTGGATACTATATCAATTTGGAAGTGCAGGATATTGGACCACAGGGCACCCAATTTTGTTTTGTTTTTTTTTTTTGTTGTTTTGTTTTTCTGTTGACATCAACCAATACAAATCACTCTTACCTATGTGATAAAAATCAATAAATAAAAGACATGCTAATTATCTTCTGAAATCCTTCCTAGACCGATTTTAGGATTCTTTTGTGTATGCATTTGGTGTGCCTTTGAATCATATGGCACATATGATATGCTATATGTCGTAAATATTTTTTTTATTTTACTGTACCATGCAGAGGCCTTGATCAAAGCTATAAGTTGTGACAGGCAGATTGATGGTGTAGCTCACTGCTACTCACAATTATATGATCACTGCCTGCAATTCGGATGCTATGCTAGGTATATTTTTGCGAGAAGCAATCTTATATATATAATGTCTATCTTTCTCTTTCTCTCTCTATACTCATTTTGTTCACTCATGCTTTCGTGCATAAATTGTTAGAAGTATATCCATCCTTTGTAAATGGATTTACCGTTTGTGACTTTTCACGCATGTAATCTTGCTGCCACTCCAGGTTTTCCAGAATCAGTCATTCGCTCTAATTTTACTTTATACCTTGAAAGGTTTCTTCTAAAATGATGAAGTCTTGTTCCTACCATTTAAGGATGACTGGTGTAGTTAGGGCCATTACATCATCAGCAGTTTAATAAATTAGGTAGATGTCTTGCAATTGAAGGTTCCCTATCTAATAATTTTCTTTCTGCAGATCTCTGAGACTTCAAAATGTGTTTTGCACTGCAGAAACTTTGGTAAGTAAAATGCTATAGTAGTGATACAACTTTCATTTGACAAGATTGTTTAAGTCAAACTTGGAACCAAACAAAAGCAGATTGAGGCAGATTCTAATGTCTTTTTATTCAGTAGCCTCAATATTTTTGATGCAATGCTTTTGATGGTGCATTGGGAAAATTCCTCCTGAAAGAGCTTGACTTACACTGTGATTTGAGAAGTTCCAGAAGTATCGAGCAAACATGACTTTAGTTTGGGAATCTGCTAGGATCCTCAGATCAATTAAGTAACTAGGCTTAATCATTTTGGGACTAGTAATGCTTGCCTGATTTCGCTGCCTAGAAGGATGATTTTGCTTTTACTTGGGGCATTATTGATGGCATGAGTGCTCTACCCATCTGGAAGTGTACGGACCAAGTGCTACATCATGTCCAAAAGAAGATGGGAGCCAGTTCTAGAACTAATATGGCTTCTTTGAGGATTTTGCTTCATATGGGAGGATCTTGGGTCACACCAATTCTCTAGGAGTTAGTGTACCTGGATGTAAGAACTAAGACATCCAATACTAACTAGGCATAAGCATTTTGGGCATACTTGGGCTGACTCAATTTAATGGCTTGATGGACTATCAGTTGCTGTTCTTGGTGCGTTGTATAATCACTACTAAAGTTTGCTTTCTTCTTATCAAACAAGAGACCGGTAAAAATTGGTATGATTGTAATGGAAACGTGATTGTCATATACAGTGCTCCATTTTTCATGGAAGTGGGGAGATATCCTTGTCTCCTCTGTGGGTTTCCATGAGAGAAAAATGTCCACTTCAAAAGACAATTATGTAATTTTCCTATCCTTTTCTTACTTAGGCTTCCGCTAATGACATTTAGTGGTAAACTTTCTCCTTCCATCATTGGCAAACATGGAAAAGTTTTAATTGGGTCCTTGAATGAATGGAAGCCAAAGCCTTAATCTAGGTTTTAAGTGATTGTAAAAGCTCAGTTTTATTTGCATCTTTGTTTAGATTATATCATCCTTCAATTTCTTTTTATATTCATTATTGCCTTTTGGCATTATGTTCAACTTTTTCGGCTGATATTGCTCAACTGTGAATGACTTGTCATTTACATAAGTTGCATCAAAGGTCCTCAGGCCTGGGTCTATCTTTCATATTTTTATTAGTTTTTGATGATGTAATACTTTTAATTGATTTATATGTGAGAGCAAGTTTGGGTTGGGAATTGTGGGAATTGGGGACACTATCTGAGCAATAATTCAGCCCTTACTTCTAGTGATATTTGGAACATATTAAGGTTAACAAAGGTAACATTTACCCCTAAAAGGAGCCTGGGTCCCTAAAGTACTCCTTGTGGTAATTATCCATGGTGCTCGGGTGATTTCATATGCTTTTGGATAGGACCATTAAACACATAAACCTACCTTCCAATTTATTTGTGCAGAACCTTAACTCTTAGCAAAGTTTTGTTTTAGTCTCCCGAGGCTATGAATCGGCCGCCTTATCCTAGCTTGGATCCATTCAAGTTTCATTGATCATATCCTCTTCCCAACAGTTGTATTCCTAAAACATAAAAAAGAAAAAATTGTTGGGATTCTATATCTTTTTTCTATTCTTAAGAGGGGTGTAATTGTGTTGAGTTTTGTTGAGCTCGGTTTAGTATTGAGTTTGGGTTATGTTAAATTGAGTTCATGTTGGGATACCTTCAACCCTATCCCAACACATTTGATAATCATGTTGAGTTTACCCGCTAATTAATGTTGTCGCTATTCAGATGATTTTTGTGTTGATTTATTGAACTCATTTAGCAAAACATATTATACCAAATGCATGGATGAAAATATCAGTATCGCTATTGATTGTGACTGTGTCAGTATCAGGCATGTTGGATGATATGTATTATATTTGATATATTGAAAAAAATTTTTTTTTTAATTATAAGCCAACAAACAAATATTGGCCGATATATCGGTATTGAGTATATCAGTAGGTATATTGCGATATATTACCAACAAGACAATAAATCATGATTTTGTTATGAGATCAAGAAATATCGGTATTGGGGCCAAATACCAATATATTAGATATTGGATGATATTTTTATCCATGAACAAATGTCAAAAGGTCCTAGTTTTTGTTATGCGAAACCCATATGTTTATACATTGATTGTTTGTCTTTACAATATAATGAGTTATTAGCGTGAAATAGTTCAATACATAAAGATTTTTGAGGCTTATTACACTCAGTACCAATAGGATTATAGTAACTTAACTATAGTTAATTAATTTCATTTTTGTTGGTCAAGTTGTGCCATTTTTGAGGTTAGGCAGGTTAGTGTCATATCAATTATTATTAAACATGTCACATCACATCAACTTAATATAATCATATGGACCTTTGATGACCTAAACATGCTGCTTTAGGTGGGTTTGGACATTAATACTTTCATTTTCAGATTGATAGGGGGAAAAGTAGTAGTTTATACTCAACATCTTTATTTGAACTTATTGGTAGGCTGTCTTAAAAATTAGCATAGGTTTGATAAATATTGGCACGGTTATTGAAACGTTTGAGACATTTAGGCCTATTGAATTAGTGGGCTGACAAGAAATCAATATGGATAATCAAGTGTGACATAATTTGTCTCATTTAACAAATAAATCAATTAATTTTCACTCTCAGGGAAGTTTTGTGGCTCTATTCATAGGCAATTGGATAGAATATGGTTAATTATTTTTCAGATGTATGTTAGGTAACTTATTGCAAACAAACTAATCTATGTTTAAATATTTTTTACAACAAAAATATATAACTTTTTATAACTTATATTCACACAATTTGTTAGTGTATTTTACTAAGTTAACTAGATCAGCAAGAAAATAATATAAACTGATATGATTTATTAATGGGTTGATACGGCTCAACACAGTTATAGAATGGGAGGAATTAGGGTTGATGGGCTGTAACTTGTGACATTAACCTGATGAAAGAAAACATAAAAAAATCTACGCTTTTCTTCTTTATCTTATACACTCAAGAAATAAGCAAAAAGAAAAGAACTCACTCAAAATTTGGTCCTACACAAATGAAAAGTAAGTTATGCTCATGTGTTTGATGGTTTAGCATCTAAAATCATGTGATTCACTAAAACTCTTATTGCACTAACGGTACGTTTGGTTGCTGGAATAAAATAAGGTGAGAATAGAATAGTTATTCCAGGGAATAGAAAAGGATAGGAATAGAGTTGGAATTGTTATTCTTATGTTTGGTTGTTGG
>JAOVVI020004976.1:0-16992 GCA_028571085.2 Nepenthes alata
AGGGTCGGTCTGTATCCATAGTATCATAATTGTGGATGATTGAGAGTTGTACCTGTGGCAGCATTCAAGATGGGGATACAGCCGTTGCAAGTTCCAATATTGCCATCTGGGTTCGTAGGTTCATTGGTATTTATGTGAATTTTATAGAGGAGATCTTTCAGCCATACTTAGGTCAATTTTGTGGAGGCCTCATCGAGGGATTCGTAGGATCATGGGGATGCATGAACTCTATTTGAGAACGGTATCATGGAATAGAAAGGTCATTAGCCGTGTGCTCAATTGGGTAGAAGGTGGGTTTGATTCAGAATAGTATTATGTTGGACATGTAATTCCTTCGATAGCGTAAATGTAGTCTCGAAGAATTTGGGCGATTGCTCTTTTGGGAGAGGCGGATTGAGGTCGTGGAAGTATGCGGTTATCTTGGGTCTAGATGAATCCAGTAAGATAACCGTTAAGTGTTCCTCAAGGTTATGCAACATCCGTAGAGCATTTGGCTGGGGAGCGATCGGTAATCGTCGAAGTGAGATATGTGAGGATAGTCCTCAAGGAATGGAGGAAAATTCTCGACCATGTCATCGGGTTGATCCCTAATGGATCATGTAAATTGCCGTAAATGTGGTGCTTTTGAGGATGACTTAGGACTACGTTTTTCCTACAACATACATGGGTGGTTACCCTTCGATAAGTGGGGTAGAAGTCCATGATCAGAGTTACTCCACCCGTAGTTTGGAGTTAGTAATTGAGGTCTCTTCTTTGAGGACTTATAGGTGTTGCTTTTGGAGTTGGTTATTGTCTAATGATTTTAGGAGTATGAATAGTCGTGGCTTCTAGCGAGTGAACCTATTTAAGAAATTGTAAAGATGAGCCTTAGTATCTTTTAAGGAAACTGGACATTAGTGCTGATAATTGATATTGGGAGTCTTTAGACTTAATGTGTTTTCGATACTTCATAAGAGATGTAAAACGAAGCCGCGAGTAGGTTCCATTATTTGGGTTAATGGGATGTCATACTCTTGATTTGGGAGACAAAATCATATTCAAAGTATTTAAGCTATAAAATTATGAGATGAGAAGTTCTTACGGTTTTGCTTTGGGGTTGTTAGAACAGCAATGATTTTTCGGTGTATGAATAATTGTGGATTATCTTTCGAAGACGTTCCATTTATCACAAATTTGGGTAATGCACACGGGTCAAATAGGTTGGCTCGTTGGTATGCCAACGAGATAATAAGTTAGCTGAGCATTTAGGTTTCAAGACCTAGGTAGTGATTTGAGGCTGTGCCAAATTTTTGGGTGACCGTCTCAATTATGTTTCCTAAGTTAATCGTAATCTGAGGATTAAGGACCTTACTTTAGCTGTGTTGATATCTTTGGGATTTTTCTTAGGCCTATAGCTATCACGTAACCTAGGCATCTAATATGGATTAATTGAATTCGAGTTGCTAGAGGATTTTTTACATACTAATGAATGGTTAATTAGAGTTGCGCAACGGAGCGGATGGTCCGTGTATTTTAAGGTTTAGTTTGAATTTTGAAGTGATCTATTATTTTAAGGCTTGGGATGAGCTGAAGTAGGAATTCATTCATCCGTTTAAGATCTAGAATTAAGTCGGGAAAATAGTTAATAAACTCGAGTTACATCTAATTTGTTGGATTATCATGAAGTCTCCCTTACATCGATAGTTGAGGAAAGTATTTGATCGAATTAAGCCTTTCTGGGGAATTAGGAATTTGTCTTGTGATATGTTCCAACCTAGATTTAGATAAGAAACATTAGATATTAGGAATTAGGGTTATCCATCTAGTCAGGGTTTTCTCGGAATGATCATTCTTGCAAGGTTGCGTCTATAGAATGTTAGCTAGAATCTAAAAGGACTTTTTTTTCGATTGTTGAATTTTGATGTTCGTTTAATTTTGAGGATACAATTTTTATAAATAGGGGAGAATTACAATATATCGATTTTTAAATATCGTAATTATGGATAATTAGGTTAATATAATCAAAATTAGGCTTAATCCATATAAGAAATTAGGTTTCGGAAGTGGTAGGAGGTCCCTGCTTGGGCTGCCCACCGAGCGCCTCGGACGGGGTTGTGGGCACCCAAAATAGAGCTGCATCGCCTGCTTGGTGCTCAAGCGGCCGGGGTAGGCACTGATCTACGCATGGGAACGCCTGCTGGACGTTGGCCGATGCTAAAGCGCCGACCTGAGATATAAAAACCCACGAGGGTTTTGTTTGCGGCATTTTTTTAGCTTTCCCATGCGAAGAAGAGAGAGAGAGAGGGAGAACAAAAAGAGAGGAGAGATCAAAGCTCTTGGGATGGAATTCGACTTGGTGCTAGTTGGAGAAGTGATAGATCAGGTCAATGCAAGTATACCCATATCACTTCTTTTATTTTCTTACACTTTTATTTTGTTTTCTTCGAGTATCCTCGTTCTGATACCCGATTAAGTTTATATTTTGTATTACCAACGACTTCTGCACATGAATTTATCAATGTGTTATCTGATTCATCATTTTCGTGCAGTTTTGTGCATCCCAAAACCCTAACCCGTGCCTGGACGTCGTTTAATCAATTATTTTGAGTTTTATACATGATTTGGTTTTAGATAATGAAAACACATATATTGAATATGATTATTTGCCAATTGGGTGTTCGATTTTCTAAGTTTTGTCCGATTTTTTACATACAAGACCCTAAAACCGCGCCTGGTACTGTTCACCTGAGAAATTTGGAAATTTTTGCATGATTCCACTTTGTTTAATTGGTATTTAAATTATATATAATTATATATTTCAAAAATATTATTGTGAACCGTTTGTGAATGAATTATCGTCCGAACGTTCTAAAGTTACGTTTGCCCCTATGTGGTAAGGATTTTGTAGTTTTTTTAAAATATCATGTTAAATTATACATATGTTTAAAACCACGTGAAGACTTAAACCCACAAGAAATGATTATCTATATCTATATATAATAATTATGCAAGATATGTAAGTATACGAAGGGAATGCCACAATTTGATATACGTATGATTCGTTCTACAGGAATGAGAACTTTATTTAAAAATTTTGGTGGACTTTCCTAAAAGAATAAGAAATCGTAAAATCTGGATAACAGATTTATATTTCAGAGAGTAGTATTTCCTGACATGCCATAAATATTACAGTAAAAACTCAATGATTATTCTGACCGTATATTATAGCGGGTGATATTTCTTAGCATGACTTAGGATATTATTGTGACAAATCGAGAAATTGCTCCTGGACCACGGGAGATACTCTGGTGGTGTATCTGCTATCTGTTTCTGGTCCTAAGCATTGGGTACCATCCACCACAGGACGTTAAAGTTACATAGGTAGTACATCTGTTATCTATTTTCTGGCCCTGGGTATCGGGCACCGTCTGCCACGGAACGTTCAAGTTGCGTAGGTAGTTAGCACCTTAGAATGTGTGGGGACATACACATTCCTTTTCTCGATTTGTTTATACCGTTTGCTGATAAGTCCTACCGGCCCTGGTCTATAAAGTAATGAAATTATGCATATTTTGGAACCTAAAAAAAGGTAAGTAAATCAGGGAAGATAAATATATTCTGGAAGGTGCATCTAATCATGATTTATGTTTTCACACCCTCATCATACTCATATATTCCTCTTCTACTTTATTTTACATATATTATTTGTTATCTTTGATTATATTAAATTTGCTGAGTATTTGGCTTACCCTTACTGTTTCCTTACATCTAGATGAGGACAAACTTATACCCGATAGGGCGGGATAGAGGATTAAAAGCCGGTCAGGCATTAAGATCTTAAGGACAGCTTGAGGACTTAATTCTGTGATCTTTGTACCATTATGCAGTACATTTATACATTTTGTGGAGGATTTGTATATTGATATAGTTGTATGTCTGATGATGCATATGTAGTGTAGCTCCCGCTATATCTGATGGTTGTAAATACTTCTGTGGGTTTTTATGATTTTTATAGGCACCTAGTAGTATCTTATCTGATCCAACGTCAAACCCAGAGTGATGACGTTAGTGCCGCGTGTAGTTGGTGGCTTATGAATCATATGTTTTGTGTATTGTGGATTATGTGATTGTTGTTCAAGGATTTGTGCAGGTTTTGTATTTGTTTGGCCGCCATTTTTCTATCAGAACTCTACCGGATTTTAGTTAAAAAAACGTGGTCCGTCACAGACGTGCTACTGATAGACCGCTATCCTTAAGCGTGCCGCGTCATGGGTTTTCAGGTGCAGATCTAGGTTCTCTCTGAGCCGTTGGGAATTGCTGACATGGTCAAAGCACTAGATCCGCAAACTGGGCAGCCCGATCTCAACGGGGACTACCGCTTCAGCCCCGTAGTATAGAGTAAATGGCATCTCCGGTGTCGGTTCTCACGACGTTGTTCGATATGGCCATAGCACGAATGGTAATACATCTGCTCAGGAGCCCCCTACGTCTTCAAGCTTAATCTTCAACCCCTACAACAGTGTCTAGTTGGTTACTTCGACTTGGTCGTTTACTTATGGGTATGCCACAGACGTGTGGACCAGTCTAATGCACAAGCTCATGATGTACTTGGTAAATTGTTTCCCAGTGAATTGGGTTTCATTGTCGGTCACTATGACCTCAGGAATCCCAAATCGATAGACAATACTCTGACGGACAAAATCTATTATTTTCTTCTTGATTATGAGTGCCATGGGAGTGGCCTTAACCCACTTAGTGAAATAGTCAATACCGACAATGGAAAATTTTCTTTGTCCGGTCACCAAAAGCATGGGCCCAAGGATATTAAGTCCACATTGCATAAATGACCATGGAGCCTGCAGGCTTTTCAACTCCATGTGCAACTGGTGGTTTATAAATCAGTGGACCTAGTAGCTCTCGCACCTCCTAACGAAATCCATGACATCTCGCTTCATTGTGAGTCAGTACAGACTCTGTCGCATGATCTTGAATGCAATGTTCTTTTATCTGACGTGCAAGGCACATACGCCGAGTTGCACCTCACCCAGTGTGTATTCTGCTTCTTTAGGCGAGAGGCATTTTAGGTAAGAGGTCGAGTATCCTCGCCGGTATAATCTCCCATCGATGATCGCATACCAACCGGCAGTCTTCTTTATATGCTTGGCATTCTCTAGGTTCTCTAGTAGCGTTTTGTTCGTCAAGTACTTTCCATATGGGATCATCCAATTGTCACCTTCGGTCACCTACAGCATCCCGCACTCTAGGTCATCAATGCTGGGTGCGGCAAGGCCTTTCCGCATGCTTATGGCATACTGTTCCTAAGAGCCCGTTGCTGCTACCCTGGCTAGCTAATTGACTTTCCAGTTCTCTACCCTTGGAATGTGCACGATCTCAACCTTCTCAAACGCTTGGACTTGAGCCCTTGCCTTGGCCAAATACTTGGCTAGCTATGGGTTTAACGATTCAAAAGTTTCCTGGAATTGGTTGACCACCAACTCTGAGTCGCTATAGATGACCAATGCCTTTGCTGAGCACTCCTTGACTAACCTGAGCCCCGCGAGGGCTTTGTATCCTGCGATGTTGTTGGTCACTGGGAATCCGAGTGCCGGTGAGTATTTTATCTCCAAGCCATCCTGAGTCCCAAGAAGGATGCCGGCCCCACTGCCTTCCTGTGTAAATGATCCGTCGATGTGCAGGGTCCATATCAGGGTGCTCATGTTGCTTGCGCCATTGACCTAATTTGGGGCATCGAGAGCAGGGGTCGTCGTTTTAACTACGAAGTCCACGAGCATTTGGCCCTTCAGGGCCGATCGAGGACAAAACTCCAGGTCGAACTCATCCAACTCTATGGTCCACTTGACCAAGCACCCGAATGTCTCTGATTTTTGCAGGATTCGCTTGAGCAACTGGTCAGTTAGCACAACGATGCGATAGGCCTGGAAGTAAGGCCGCAACTTTTTGGCAGAGCAAATGAGGGCCAAAGCTATCCTTTCGGTGTGAGGGTAGTGGAACTCTGTGTATGTTAGTACTTTACGTAGTACATTAGTCACTGCACGTCTCCCTATTGATGAATAACAATCGAGTTCAGGGTCGTGTTTGACACCGCTAGATAGAAGTACAAGTCTTCACCCTCCGAAGGTGAGGTCAGTAGTGGAGGGTTGGAGAGTTGTTCTTTGAGCTCGTGGAATATAGACTCGCACTCGATGGTTCACGGGAATCCCTTTGCCTTCATCCCTCTCAGGGCCTTGAAGAACGGTAGGTACTTCTCTGTCGATTTAGTCAAAAACCGCGAGAGGGCAGCGATCCTACCTGTGAGCTTTTGGACCTCCTTTACAGTCCATGGAAGGCTCATGTCAAGGATGGCTCTTATCTTCGTAGGGTTCACCTTGATGCCGCGCTTCTATACTATAAAGCCCAGGAATTTTCCAAATGTCACCCCGAATAGACACTTGGCCGGGTTGTAGCAATAGGTTCCCTGGTCGATCATGAAAGATATATACTCCTCGTCGTCTGAGCTCATCCTTATTTGGATGTAGTCTGAGTTGGCATCCATGAAGCTCAGGAACTCGTGCCCGGACGTGGAGTCCACCAGTTGATCGATTCTTGGCAACGGGAAGCTGTCCTTCAGGTAAGCTTTGTTCACGTCAGTAAAATCGATGCACATTTGCCATTTGTCATTGCTCTTCTTTACAAGGACAACGTTTGATAGCCAACCCAGGTATTGGACCTCCCTTATAAATATTGCATCGAGCAATTTCCCCAATTCCTCCCTTATTGCGATTAGCTTTTCGACGAAGTGGTTCCTGCGCTTCTGCCACACAGATTTATCATCAAGATCGAGGTCCAACTTATGGATCATTACTCCGATTAGTGTTTTAGGCATATCTATAGGAGTGCATGCAAGGACGTCGGAGTTCTACTTGAGGAAGTTCACGAGCTGATTG
Source organism: Nepenthes alata (assembly GCA_028571085.2). NCBI lineage: Eukaryota > Viridiplantae > Streptophyta > Magnoliopsida > Caryophyllales > Nepenthaceae > Nepenthes > Nepenthes alata. Next base: position 6,924 of record JAOVVI020004976.1, read on the forward strand.
CATGCCAGTGTTGAAAGGGAGTTCCCAACGTGTACGCATTTTTTTGGTTTGTTGGGGTCCAAGGGGACCAACTCTGTTGATTCTCCGGATTGGGCCTGTTGTAGCGTGGATTCATTGTGGAAGTCCAGGTCCTCTGCTAGCCGACTAAAAGTAACTGGGGTGACCTGAGACAAGTAGTACGTCCGTCCCATCATCTGGTCGGCCAGCGCCTCTCCTACCACATACAGAGTCGGGAACTTGATCTTTAAGTGAAGGATCGACATCATCACACCGAAGGTAGTCAAGAATGGTTGGCCCCAAATTGAGTTGTAGACCGAGATCAAGTTGACAACTAGGAACATCATCACTCGCGTGGCCGTACATGGGTGAGTCCCCATCGTGACTTCGAGCTGGACTTCTCCTTACACTGGTACTGGCTCATTATCTAGGCCGTACAGAGGGTCCTCGGCTGCTCTCATATGGATCTTTTTTATCCTAAGTTTAAAAAATGCATTAAGATACAACAAATTACGAGAGTTTCTATTATCGATAAAAACTCGTTTCAGCTAGTAGCCTAATGTACCATTTGAAACGATTGCAAATACAATAAGAGGGTCGGAATGTGGGAAGGTTGCATGAGTCATATCATCGTTCCTAAAACTAATGATATCATCCCTGACCCCTAACCTCGCTCTCTTGCTACTAGATGCGGCCTCGGGTCAATCCTAGCCGAAACTCTTGGCTGGCCTGCTCGAAATCATGCTGATAACACCGACGGTGACACAATTCCTTGGTTTCTCTCTAGCCTCATCGCTAGATACCTCGGGGACCTACCCCAGGCTTATTAGGAACCGTGTGAGGTGCCCCCGGCGGATCCGGTCTTCAATCTCTTGCTGCAGGGTACGGCAATCTTCAGTGGAGTGTTCCAGAGATCGGTGAAAATGGCAATATTTAGTTTGATCTCCAGCCTCTGGGTTCTTCGGCGCCTTGGGCCACTTCAGGAACCTCTCGTCTTAGATCTGCATCAAATTATTTGAGGGGGTGTTGTTCAAAGGCGTCAGGGCCAAGGGTCTAAACTCCCTTGGACACTTGGCTTAGATTGTGGCTACTTACGAGGTTCCTATGTGGGATCGTCGTCTCCGTTTCTCTTCTTTCCCACGGTTGGACCTTCCAGTTGTTGGTCCACGCGTTCGGGACGCTTCGCTTCGTTGGTCTCCTCAGCTACAATGTAGGCCAGAGCTATGGCTTCTGCTTCCAAAAAGGTCTAAGGATACTGATGCGCTAAGTGCTTAAAGAACTCCCCAACTGCCAACATGGCAATGAAGGAACTCAACTTCATCTCATCGGAGAGTTGGGGGATTCAATGAGCTTCTGTGATGAAGCGGTTGAGGAACTACTTCAAGCTCTCCTTGGGCTTCTTATGGAGGTGGATGAGGTGCTAGGGTTGCTTCTCCTCCCTCTTATTGGAGGCAAACCAGTAGAGGAAGCAATCGGCAAGCTCATCGAATGATCGAATGGTGTTGGGTAGGAGGCCGTGGAACCACAGTCTAGTGTCCCTTTTGAACATCAGAGGGAAGCACTGGCATATGGTGGCCTTGCTCACCCCCATGGAAGGATAGTACTGTCCGAAAGTAGTTCAGGTAATCCATTGGATCCATACTTTCGTCGTACACGTCCAATGCTGGCATCTTGAACTTGAGGGAAGCGGTTGCGTCCTAATGTCCATGGCAAACAGTGACCTCCTCAGGACGAGCGCCTGTCGCCTGGCTTCCCCCTTAAATACATGCTGCCATGTCTTCTCCACCTTATCTTCTATCCGAGGGGTAAACCCACTCCCCTTAGCATTAATGAAGTCTTTGAGCTTAGAATTCTCTGGGGGGCGTGCTGGTCGCAGGGGCAACCACTTACTATATGAGCCCTCCCCTCTGGTCACAGGCCTCCTATCGCTACGGAAGTTGCGAGGATTCCGTCGCGCCTTGCTTTCCTCCGGCACTTCCCTACTCGAGAGGCCCCGAGCTAATATCTCGGCACTATTGCCTGAGTTCGCCTGGGCCCTGGCGTCGTCAGGCCTGGTTGTTCTTGCTGTTGGGGTCCTTGCCCCATGTGTCCTCCGTCTAGAGGTTGACGCCTGGGGGAGGAGCTGCTGTCCATTGCGTGCCAACTCGAGCACATAGTACTTGAAGAATCTACTTCATGCCGCCCATGTCGGGTGCTAGCTTGCACACGTTTGGCTCGAGCTGCTCGCTGGCACAGTTACCCACAGAGGGACATCGCCATGGGCGGTAGTGTCCCTTGCGGGTGCGCTAACCTGTGCTCTGGTATTAACCATCTTATAACTGGGAGAATGGATGTGGTGACAGGTGGTTAAACTTTTATTGTTGTTTTCATAGACAGTGGCAATGATGCGTCCTTCGATCCGAGTTTTCATACGCATTAGGGAGCTTTCGAGTTCTTCGCGTCAGATCGATCTCTAACGGGTCTAATCTTCGCATCCTTCAATTTGAGCTCTGTGCAACACAAATTACGAATAAGATGTTAGAGGACGGTTAGAGGTTTTTTCACCGTAAATACTCCGACACTCAAGTTAGAAATCTTTCCTAGAGAATGAAAAGATACAAGCGTGAAGGTAAACGTTATGGGGATTGCACGGATGCTAATATGCAAGGAGTGCAAATGATTATGAGAGGAGGCTCGGGCTCCTTTAATACACTACAGTGAGTGGCTCACTAAGATTGTCGCGCTCAAGCGGCGATTATAGAGGGAAGAGAGTTGGTTCTTTCTCCTCATACTTGGGTTCAAAGCTTAATGCGAGATTGCTCTTGAATGCCCAGAGAGTTTTTGAGATGTTGGATTTTAGATCATGGATCTTAGACTCCTTTCTTCATTGTAAGAGAAAGTATTTGTAGCCACTATGGAGGAGGCTGTCAAGCATAGGAACTTGCGACAGGTGGCCTGCCTGGGTTTGCCGGCTGCTAAGCGCTGGCGGTGGCCAGTAGTGTCAGTCGTTGCCTTGTGGTGGCGCAATGACCATTACCAGGTGTGGTTGGCACAGGTCTGGTAGACTTTTGTTGGAATTTATTGAACTGTTGTAGAACCGTGGACGCCGCGGCTCGTAAGAGTTGACCTCATCTCTCATTGGTTGATGTATTATGAGCCGACACCTCCTACGTTGCCAGTTTGTAGCAGTTTCAAGAGAAGCGCGGGCGGATGACGATTGAGCGTATGTCAGAAGCGTTTAGTGGGCTTTATTCTAAATCTCTCGGGTCCCATGACCCGACGGGGCTAGCCTGCAAATAGGACCTTGTCGCTGCCGGTTGGGCCTCATTGATGTCGGCCCATATTCATACCATAACCATGAGGCCAATAGAGAAAATTTGTGGTCTCTACCCCTCTAAAAATGAGATTAATTTAACTTATCTTAATTATAATTGTTTAATTTAATATTAGATTATTATTATTTTAAAAAAAATTAACTAATTTTTTTATTAAAAAATAATATAATCATTTAATTATTATTAGACGATTATAATTAAAAATAATTGAATACGTCCAACTCTTTTAAAAAGTGAGTAAGCTCCCTAATTGTCCAATGAAAGTGAGCATCAATTACCCTCTCCCTCCCCCTCCTCCCAAAAAAACAAAAAACAAAAAACAAAAAGCACAGTAGAGGGCATAGAGAGAGAGAGTTTAGCGTGGGCTGCCATTGCCGTCCTCCACAAACGGCCTGCTGAGCGAAGGCAACGGCATGGGTTGCTCATGGACTCTGGCTTTCTTGCGCAGAGGCACCGGAGACGAAGACACCGACGACGACGACGCAACGGCCAACGAATCATTTGGGCTTTCGCATCTGAAATACGCATCGATCGCACCACTAGGGCTACGTGGAATTTCCCCATAATACCTGCGTCGTTTTAACCCACTGACCTCGCGGTTGATAGCGGCGCCGGCTGTCTCCACAATCAGTTGATAGCACTCGTTCACTTTTCCCTATCACCGTAAAAATCATTTTTTTATTTCTAATTAGCTCAGTTGAATGAACAATATGGAGCAAAAAACAACCCCCAAGCTAATTTAACTAGTAAAAATCCGTAAATTTAACCATTGATTTTTCAATTTATTTTTTAATAAAATATTTTTAAAGTCAAATATATGACCTTTTTTATTAAAAGAAAATTGAGTCATAATTAGTGAAAATTAAAATTAATAAAAAAATTTTAAATCAAAAGCCTCTCGCGCAGAGTCCAGCAGTTCTCCAATACATACGCGTGCAAAAGTGGCTCCGACGAGCTCCTTCACACGAATGCAGCACAGTAGCTGCGTCGCATGCATGCCGTCTATTGGATTTAATTTAATAGGCTGATGCCCCCTTTATTTTTTTTATTTTTTTTTAAGTTTTATGTTTTTAGTTTGCATATATTTATAATTTTTTATAGGACAGTAACTCATAAAAGATAAAAACATATATAAATAAAATTAATTATAAATTAAATTAATTTTTTTATTATTTATTAACTATACGTATTTATATTTATATTTTATAAAATTATAAAATAATAACTTAAAATTATATATTTTAAAATATTTATTAAATATCAATATATTCTATAAATTTATAAAATAATAATGTTATAATCACATATTATTTAAAGTGTTACAAAACCTGTATATGATTATATTTTATTTCAAATTGTTACAAACTTGTGTCATGGTTGGGTCATTTAATTTCTAATCAATACAATACCTTAATTAATGTACAATCATATTAATTCTAGATTATTGTACTGATTGATAATAATATTATAAATTTGTTAAATTTTTTAGTTAAAGGCATTCAAATTAAAAAAGAATAATAAAAGTAAGTATGAAACTCTAATCTTAATACACTTGCAACGTCTTATATTTATAGAGCCAAACCATGAATCATCAAAATTATCTCCCACTTCCTCATCCCCCAATAATCTTTAATTTTTATAAAATATTTCTAATTTAAGTATTAGATAATATTTTAAAGAGTGAGTCTCATATTATTTAATTTTTTACTAACTGTTATGATGTGTAATATTTACATTAAATGCTCAAATGTTTGACCGAACTTTATTTAGACGACTATTTAAATCCTAAGTGTATATCAATTTTATTTTTATTTTTTTATAATTTAGATATTTTTACAATATAAATTTTAAAATTTATATAAAATATTTCACACATACACACACATATATATATTATGCATCACTGGATCCGGAATACCGAACAAGTTATGGAGTCACTTGATCTACTCGGGAAGTCAAAGTGAAGTAGGTCAGGTTCTTATTATTTCGAACTTAGATCCTACACATCACAACTAATAAATAAGATAACATAAAATATCAAAAACTTACTCCCTAATATATCATTCGATATTCAAGTTAAAAATATTTCTCAGATATATAGAAACATATGATGAATAAATAAATGATGTGTGGATGCGTGTTACAGAGGATTGAGTGTATGAGTGTGCTCGGTTAGGAAACGACTTACAGATGAAGGCATAGACTCCGGCGAGTGTGCTGACTAGAGGGCGACTTTGAGTAATTGGGGATTGGGTTTTGACGAGTGTGCCCGATTAATAGACGATTTTGAAAGATGAAGAATTGAGTTCTTACTAGTGTACATGATTAGGGGTGGCTTTGAAAGATTGATGATTGAGTTCCTATGGGTACGCCCTAACAAATGGGCAATTTTAAAAGATGGATGATTGATCTCTATTAAGTGCATCCAACAAGGGGGCGACTTTGAGAGTTGAAGAACTGAGCTCCTGTAGGTACGTCCTACTAGAGGTGACTTTGAGAGATAGAGGATTTAGTTCCATTATGTTCACTCTACTAAGGGCGGGCTTTATGAGATGGAGGACTAAGCTCCACTATGTACGTCCAGCTAATAGACAACTTTAAAAGATGGAATACTGAGCTCCGACGAGTGCGCCCAATTAGGAGGTAATTTTAAAAAATTAAGAATTGAGTTCTTATGAGTGCACCTGATTGAATGACGGCTTACTAGAGGAATAGAGTTCTGCACTCGTTAAGAAGTGAATGGCTAATAAATGCACTCGTAAGCAGGTGGCTAACCAGATGAGGAAAGATTTTTGGACACTGATGACGAGGGGGACCCTCATCGGTCTTCTTTTTTGTTACAGATAGAGGGACTCTCTATGCCACACTCTACGAATCGCATTCACCGATCTTGTGGTGCGAGGACTCGGAGTAGGTAGGAGGCTTGCACAACCATTGGCCGGAATAGGAGAATGAAGCCTCCTAGAGACAAGAAGGAAGTGGGCTTGCCTTCTAAATCTTTTCTCTGTACATTCTTTCTTTTCTCTTTTTCTCTTCTTGTTTTTATGTTGTCGAAAATCTTCGTTACCTATAGGGATGAAAGGATATTTATAGTATTAGAGTCAATTTAGTTGATGACAGCTACCAGCGCCAATTCGCTGAGTGCCAATTCGCTTAGCTGTCCTGACGATCGTGAGTGGTTGTTATGGCAACCACGGCTGTCTGTGAGCGTTCTTTGCTTTATTAATGTGATCGTAGAGATTGCTGGAGGGTGACTATCATTTTGTGGACGATTTATTAAATTGTGACTGTTATATTAGGAGGAGTGTAATTTTGGGTAAAATATTTGCCGAGCCACCTCTATAATTTTGACAAGTGCCACCCGCATGTCTTGGGGTGTTGTAGTGGATTGGCGGTAACTTATATTTCTATGGCCGCGGGGAATCATGCACTAGCAGTGGCACATGGCTTATCAGCGAGCTAGAGCCGCTGAGCCGTCTCTAAGCAGAGCTACGAATTGGGCCTACTATAGCGCCTTTTAGTATTTGGATTTTACGACTTCCTGCAGGGTTTTTACTTCTTGGAAGCGTTTACGGACGGGTTGGAATCTAGGCCAGCTAATAAAATTACCGGATCCATCCGTGTATATATATATATATATTATTTGTTTTGTAAAATACGCATCTCTAAGTAATTGCTCCCTCGATCCGGCGAGCTCCATGCAAGGAAAACATCATCCAACAAAATACAGGGACAATCCAGGAGAGTTAGGTACAAACCTTGCTGATATTGGGCAGACCCAGAAGCTGCTTTTGGCAACCGAGAGGATTGAAAGGCTCAACTTGGTCAATAACGTGCATCATTGTGGCAATCGCTAAGACAGAAGGTAGATAGCTGACAAACCGCGAATCTGCAAACGGATATAGGAACACACCCATTTTTTAATAATGAGGAATAACAAATACGCCTGCTGTCTTTTGTTATTATCGCAGAATACAAGTTTTGATTAACAGTGAACAATAGTAGACCATCAAAAGCATAGAAGTTTTAGCTTACCGGCAACTACAGAGAGGAGGAGATGTTCACATCTCCGGAGAAATTCCCTGTGGAGGTGGTTTTTCAATCCAAGTCTTCTGAGGATGTGATCCAGAAATGAAATTGGGGTTACTGGGTTCATCTTCCATTCGAGTGTTGACAGCACAAGGAGCTCCATTTTTCGAATTGTTTTCGCTTCAAACAGTGTGTTTGTGCCCTCCACCTGTTTGATGAAATGACATGGAGAAGTTTCATTAGACTTAATCAGGGGGAAATGAAAGGGTACTGAATTTGAATCAGGAGTCTCTGCGATGCGCTTACTTGAAGATCTACGAGACGGGGAACTTGAGGCTCCTCAACTTTCGCAGCCAAAGAGAGACAAGTCACAGCTGCAAGCTGGATGATCCATGGCTTGTCCTTCCGAAAACAGAGGCTTGACAAGAACTTGTCAAGGTAATTCAAAGCAAGAATGGCAGTGTGAGTGGAAAATCCGTAATATGCATTGACTTTGAGCATCCATTCCACAGCTTCTCTGCGAGCCAAACAGAGAGAAGCATCACCCTCCACATTATCAAGACACTGGATCTGCTGCTGCCGTTCTTTGGAAAACAGAAAGAGAAGCTCTTCATCTACCCGAAAGGAGTCCTGTTCTAGTAAGAGCAGTGGAAGAAGACACGGTTTTATCTCATCAAAACTACTGCTACCGCGTCTATTTCTTAAAGAACCAGTACCATTCAACCTCTCTCCCTCTGCACCAACTCGTCCTCCTTCGTCCCATTGCTCTTCGGCACAGTACAGAGCGTCCCAGGGAAATGAAGCAGAGCCGTGGTCTTGACGTTGCTGAGAGATTGCCATCTACTTCGTCAATAATGGAGGACAGACGCGTCAAGAGACGTACCTTTTCATTCTTCAGTTCATCACACAGATGAAAGCACTGGTTTTTTTTTTTTTTGGTGCTTTCTTCGCAGCCTCTCGTTCTCTCAGATTTGTCTTTACTGGACCGCAGAGAGAGACTCAATTATCAAAAGATAAACTAGGGGAAGGATTTTATCAGAGGGGAGAAGCCACGCTTGTCCTTCTTTGTAACTTGGATTTGGTGAATTCCCTGTTCTTTTGTTTTCATTTATATGAAATTGCTCTTTGGGCTTTCGGTGTTTCGTTGGCGGGCAAAGAAATTGAAGGGGCACGCAAAACGAGCCGGACCCCATGAAAACAACCTCTTATAGAAGGGGAATAAAGACACACTGCCATTTACAGAGCGACAGCGCAGAGGTGGGGGAAGAAGGTGCGAGCAAAACTGGAGATTGTCAACAGGATGAGGAGGGACGTTTAACAATGGAAGAAAAACCGTTACACGAACGTTCCTAAGTATACATCATCTGAAAAATAGTTGGATTACATTTAGTTTATCTTATATAAGAATTTATTTTTATAATTTAAATTCTTAACCATTAAATTAACATTGTAATAGATCTAATATACACCAATAATTTAATAAGTAAAAGATAGTACAAATTACCGAATGAAAAGTATAAAATAGCAACCAATGAAACGTCATATTTAGGTGCATATTTATAGTTTTCAAATACTTAATTTCATGGGTACCGATCTATTTTATTAGGATCTTTTATATTTATCAATCTTTCTTACTATTTATTTTCATAATTATTACTATTTATTTATATCTGATAGGTACGCCAAAATATTGGTTGGCTCAAGGTCAGCTGAGGACCAAGACGGCCTACTGAACGGTCAACTTAAAAACGGCCTAATAGGAGTTGAAAATTCAAATCCTGAAATGCTCAAGATGGTCAACTCCAGCGTTGACCGTCCATACTCCAGCAGGCGGTTAACTCGCGTGCAGACGGTCGACTCGAGCGTTGACCGGATGTACTGTAGCGGCAAGCCCAAAAATGCTTTAAGCCTGCTACGGCCAGGCCCAAATTGGCAGGCGAACACGTGCACAAAAAGCAACGGTCCTTTCATGATCACGTGCCCTTCCTAAAATCTGATCTTCTCAAAAAAGGGCGGCAATGACTTTAGCGCCAACAAAACGGTCACAAAAGCACGAGACAATCTGAAAATCCGTTGCACTGTGCAACAAAAAGAAAATCCATCAAATTACGACTGTCAAGCCCACCAACTCTAAGAAGGCCGCAATTGTCAGTCCACGAGGAGCACGCCACCTTGCCCATAGTGGGAGGCTCTTCTGCTATCCATAAAAAGCTTAAGGTCTTCATTCTGGAAGACTCATGCTCATATATGCTCTTGCATGCTTTTACAGGCTCTTACACACACTTTTACACAAACTCACAAACAAATCAACGAAAGCTTACTCAGAAACAGAAGCTCTCTTGCCACTCTGTAACTTGTCTTCCTAAGAACACTGAAAATGAGCTTCCTGAAAGACTTCCGACAGTCTCATCCAAGAACGCTTATAGAGCTTGAACAATGGCTCATCTTCTCTTTCTCTCAAAACAAGCGTCCGTCCTCCAACTCCCACTTGAGGCCTCCAGCTTCCTGGAGACCTAATCGGCTTTCCGAGAGCCATTCCCAGAAGCTTCCACGCTTTCAGAATATCGTTTCCCCATGCTCTCTATGAATAGGGAGCGATCGCTCACATTCCCGTCAAGCCAGCACTCCCGACTGATCAACTCTCTCACTCTCTCTTACTTTTCAGTTTACCTTCCCTAATTTAGAAGGCTTTACTGACTTGAGCGTCGGAGTATTTTCGGTGGGACAAC
>JAOVVI020004977.1:0-16990 GCA_028571085.2 Nepenthes alata
GCAATAAATTGTGAAACATAACGCAATCCGGATATGGGAGACGCCATCCACTATTTTTTGATCCAACAGGCATGAGGACCATACAAGCCAAAAAAGTGAACAAGAACACTCTACTTACCAAAAAAGAACAAGAACACTCCGGAATCCGGAGCCTCAAATCTTGATCAAGTCCTTGAAAGCAGGACAGAGAGATTTTTTTTTTTTAAGCTCAAGCCTCACTGGCATTAGAGAGAACTAGCTCCGGATTCAATCGACGGAGCTACAGGCACAAAGGCAACTCCAGCAAAAAAGCTAACAAAGAAACACTCCGAAATCCGGTCCTCCAAAGAAACCGGGTTCCGGATTTCTCAGAAGCTCTGGCAAAAGAAGCAAATAAAAGAACACTCCGGATTCCGGAGTTCACCAAAGCACTCCGGAAACCGGATTCCACAAAAGCCAAGGTTTTTATTTTTTTCGGGAGAAAAAAAACGCACAGAAGGAACGAAACACTCCGGATCCGGAGTCCTCAAGAACAACTCCGGGATTCGGAGTTACAAAAGCAGGGCGAAAAGAGATTTTTTTTTTTTCGAAAAGAACACATAACGAAAACGCATCAGAAGCTGGAGTCCTCCGGATCAGGAGTCCCCCAAAGCAAAAGCACTTCGGAATCCGGAGTCCATAAAGGCCAGGACAGGACTTTTTTTTTTCAAAAGAAAAGCACAAACGGAAACATTCAGGATCCGGAGTCCTCAAAAGCAAGGACAAAAGAACACTCCGGAATCCGGAGTCCTGAAAAGCCAGGACCAATCAATATATCCATAAAAAAAAAGCTGCTCCGGATTCAGGCCACTCCGGCATATAGCAAAACAGCTCCATCTAAAGAAATGCAAGAAATAAAACACTCCGGATGACGGCAACTGTCACGGATCGGAGTCTGCATTTAGGACCGCAAGGGGGATGCTCCATCTTATCAGAATCGATCTGTCTCAACGGGCAGCCGCAACATGAGAGAACTCCAGCTTGCCCCGAACAGCAGCAGTAATCTGGTGGGCCAGCTGGGCTTCATTGCACGCAGTATTCATGAAGACACGTTGATTTCTCTCTCTCCAAATGAAATAGACTGAGGCCGTAAGGGTGAGGCGGTAGGAGCAGGCTTTGAGGCTTTTTCCCTTCCAACGGCTGGCAGCCCATAAGACATTGGAGTGCCAGTGTGGATAAGGCTAGCTAAGGCCAGCCGGAGTACGCATGAGGCGCCAGACAGCTGAGGAGAAAGGACAGTTAAAGAAAAGGTGGCTGTGACTTTTCCTGTCATTAGAACAAAGAACACAATTCGGAGAGATGTGAAGGTACCGACTAACCCTATCCAGAGTGTTGAGCCTGTGGCGAATAGCTAACCAAAGGATAAAGGCATGAGCAGGGATGAACAAAGGGGTCCAAACAAGACAAGACCACTCCACCACGTCGTTAGGTGCATGGAAGATTTTATAAACGGATTTGGCAGTGAAATGACCAGAGTGATCCGCAGTCCAAAGGGCCATATCCTTGCGGGAGAGATCAGGTAGGTAGGGGGCATACGATCAGCAATATCCGCTACCTCTGTGTCAAACTGGTTTGGCCATTTCCAGTCACCGTTAAGGAGCATTGTTTGGATGTTGTTAAGAATTATTATGAGACCTTTAGAAAGTAAGATTTACTAATGCCCTTGAAAAATATTTAGGTTTTGTCATCTTACTTTAATAGATAATCACCCACAAGCATAAGTGGGGGAGGTGTCCAGGGGGTGAAATTGCTCCACTGGTAATTAAAGTTCTGTGATGAGATATTTGATAATTTAGGGATAATTCCTTGGAAGAAATTAAAGACTTATGAATCTAAGAGTTAAAGGTTGTGACAGGTGGATCCGAATATGTTTGAAGAAGGTAAATGTTAAGATTGATGGTTGATATCAGAAGTCTCCATTAAGGATCATAGGGATAGATCTTGATATCGTTAATAAAACTTTAAGATCATGCTTTCCTGCTTTGCTTGTGGATCGATGTCCTTGGGTTAAGTGGGAAAAGGAATCCCTGGTTAGAATTACCCTTCCATGGTTTGAATTTAGCCATTGGAAGTTCTGTTTAGGAAATCGTGGATTTTGTTTCGGGAGATAGTTTGATTTGATAAATTAAGGATTAGAATGGTTATATTTTGATCGAAGTCAACTTTGGGAATTGTAAATGGATAGACCTGTCTAAGGCTTATGTAGATAATTTTTGGTATTTTGAGGAAGAACGAGAAAGGAAATTATGGGTAGACGTATTTGCTTGGGAAAGTAGAATATCACATTCTTAAGTTGGGAAACAGAAGCATGTCTGAAATGTAGGAGTTACGAAGGTTGAAGTGAAAAGTTCTATGGTCTTGATTTAAGATGATGGAATTGACCCAACCCTGGTGATTATAGATGATGTGTTCGGATTGATCTAGTTGAATTATCGATGTACCGATAAGATCTCGAGGTTACTAAGTATATGGGTATTGAAAATTGGGTGATGAACGTAAAACCACATCGAACTTGTGATGACTATATGATTGTAATCTCCAGTTCTATTGCGTTGTGGGTGTTAACTTCTCGGTATGGACATTTTGGGATTAATGAAATTATGGTTGTTGTGTAGTCTGAATGTTCCAGATGGTTTGGTATTTTAGGAAAATGTCGTTTTGATGACATACCAACAAAATGAAGAGAATGTAGAGTACCCTACCTTGGAAGTCTGATTTTGATTCTAGGTTCATATTAGGATCTTAATTGAACTTGATAAAAGAATTAAATATTGGGCCGAATTTGTTGTGATGGTAAATGGTAATCGAACGATTTAGAGTGAAATGATTGGATCAGAGTGGCGTAGCAAAAATGTGGAGAGCATATGTTCAGAGGGGATGCTCAATCTCGAGGTTTTACTTGAAGGAAGTAAAACGTTTTGCTCGCTTGAGGTTTAGAACCAAGTCGGGAAAATAGTTAAGGAATTGGGTTTGCCTTTGGATTTGATGAATTTAGGTGAATAGAGGACAAGTCAGGTAATAAGGATCAGAACAGTTTGAAAATTTAAGGTTTTTCAAGATAACTACCTTAATTTGAGAATGATTTGGAGATGTTAGGAAAGTTTTTCTGAATTATAAGACTCAAGGATCATTAAATTCTGAGGATAAAATTTCTATAAGTAGGGGAGAGTGTGAGATCTTGAACGCAAAACGTGATGACTATGAAATAATTATGAATGAAAATCATATTTGGATTTAAGTATAGTGAAAAAATTTGGTACCGAAGTAAAAAAGAGCGAAACCGGCCAAATGGAGGACTAGTGCTCACTGAGCGCTCAAGCGCACGGTGAGGCACAATTTTGCTCGAGGGCCCACTTGAAGGTCGCCTGAGGCACGGTGGGGGCTGCGCCTAGAAACGAGAAGGGAACTCGAGCGCCCCATCAAGCATTGTTTTGCAAAAAGCGAGCGCTTGAGGCACGCTCGAGCGCCCCAACGGATATAAAAGGGGGTGGTGAGATTTCTTCAGCATTTTGGCGACGCTCCAGTAGAGAACAGAGGGGGAGAAGAGGGAAAGGGAAAGAGGAGAAGAGGAATCCGCCCGTTCTGCTCCGATTTGGGTAAAAATAACGGTAGATCGGACTCAAATAAGTGTATTTCGGACGTTATATACCATTTTTATAGCGTTTTAATATCTCCATGTTATCGTTTATGCTCTAAAAACCTGGTTCTGTAATATTTGACATGAATATTGCATGAATCTCATGACTTTTGGACTATATTTCCTGTTTATGTATGTATATTGTAACTGATAACTCCAATTTCATGATTTGGCTCACGTTTTGCCTTTGTTTCCTGGCCGGACAGCGTAGTGCAAACCTTAGCTCAAAAAATTTAGGATTTTTGGTTTAAATGCATGATTTTATATATGTATTTGGAATTATAGTATCGATTTCATGAATAAACCCGTGTTTAGTGTTTGATTTAAGCTCGGAAGATTTCTATGGAACCCTAGAATGAAAATTTGGAAAATCGTGTTAGAAACTTGAAATTTTGATGATTTAAATGTAAATTGTCATCCTGTAACGTTTATCGAATGATTTGTATTTGAAAACTCTGCATGGAACCATATTATCGAACTATGGAAATCTCCGAGGAGCTGTATTATCGAACTATGGAAACCTTTGAAATTGTCTGAAAGAATGATTGAATGAAACTTGGACTTGACCTTGAAATATGAGGATTTTGATTATGGAATTTTGAATAAATGTATTGAATTAAGCCAATCAGTAAGAAAATCGAACCTAGAACTGTCGTACAGTTAGATAAGGTTTTTCGACATGCCTTAGAATGTTACGGTTACGGTAATCAAGGATACTATCGAACCATCAAACTATCGAATTGAAATGTATACCATCGAACTGTCGAACTATCAGCCTTTGATTGTGTAGATTGAATACAATCTATCTTCAATTATTAGTCCCTCGGCTAGTAGAGTATACTAGATGGGTCCCTAGAATACCGAGCTAGAAAATCTGAAGAACAAATGAGATTTGGAACTATTTTATGAACTTCAATGCAGGCTTAAATAGAATTATGCTTTCTTCCTATTTTCCGTGATTGCTTCTGTTCTTTTGATAATATTGTTGTTTTTCTGTTCTAACGTAATGATGTTTGGCATGAAAGCATAAACTGTGATCATCGAAATCTGTTTATATCGAACTAGGCCTTCTCATATAGGTTCCTGTTCTTTGATAGTTCTTATGACTCTTTTGTATTTATATTCTGTATGATAGTATTATGTTCTGCATGTTTTGGTATCTTGCTAGATTTTGACTCACTATTTTCTATTTTTTTCTCCAGATGAGACTGTAGAGCTAGTACCAGACGAGGGAGAGTAATTTAAAGTCTAGCTTGAAGACTTTTAGAGAACTGAAATATTTTAGAGAATCTTGAAAAGATGCAGTTTGAATGTAAATACTGGGTTTTGTATATGGATTTAGTATATGAAATGTATGTGATGCATGTGATGAAATAGAAAATATGCTTCCACAAGTTTACATAAGTACTTTTGCTATATGTTTTCTGGATTCTGTATAGGTCCTAAGCTGCATCTCTTATATGTTTCTAATTTAGTAGATAGGATTACATTTGAGCCATGAGTAGAAATGGCAAATTGGTGGTCCTGTGTATGTTTGTTGTATTTAATGTGGTATTCGAATGGTTGTGTACTTGTACAGATTAAAATATACAGGTTATATATTTGGGGTTTTGTCCAATTTTAGATAGAATTATATCAAAATTTCTATAGAATTACTAATCTAAATTTATAAATTCTGTCATGCATCTGTCTGATAGAAGGTCCTATGGGAATTAGGATCCATTCCGTCACAGCCGGTAGGCGCCATTTCCTTGGAATGGGTACCTCGACACCACCTTGGGCGCCCAGCGAGCGTCCTCTCATTTCATCCCCTTTCATTTTCAAAACTTAAATTCCCGCATACATTAAGCTTAATTTTAATTATATGAACTTAATTACTTTTGATTATAATATTTTAGAAACTGAAACCTCTCTTCTATTCTTGGCCTAACAACTCGATTGGTTCATATCATTCCATGGGTTGACAGTTTGTAAGACCTACATAACAACGGGTTAGCTGAATATATTTTAAATTGTTACTAAGATCAACTCCTATACTCGGACATTGAATTCAAGTTTTAAATATATTAAAATGAAAATTTAAGTTGTGCACTTTGAACGTCATTTGAATGATTCTTCCTGAGGGAATTTCAATTAGTGCATATTGATTGCTAATTGATCATGTCAATCATAGCTTGGTTCTCCACTTTTTTAACTGAGATTCTTTTAGCATTTGATTGCTTTTTTGTATTTTAGAATGCTCTATTTTGTAGCCCTTTTTTGACTATAAAAGTTGCTACTTTCATTCAGTCTTCAACCAAACCCCAAGTCTCAACATCTGATAGAGTTTTCATTCAGTGAATCTAAAGATAGAGTTCTTTGGATCCTTTCATATTATTATAGGAGGAGTTCTTAAAGTCTATCTTGGTTACCATATTTTATATGAGAAATTATTTTGGTTTTCTTCTTTTATATAACATCTTGAATCGGGACACTTTTTGTTCTAGATAGTTATTCCTGATTCCCCTCACCATCTATTGTGGGGCATCAAGATTTCGTGGCTTGTTGGAGACGATTAGCTGGTTTAATATCTCTTGGCTCTCATATTGTGACATATTTGTTGGATCTTTATATCAGCCAATCAAAGTTGATTGACGTGATGTTGAATTTGAGAGTAGAGAGCCTTTGTAGTGCTCTTACTTTTCATCTTATTCTGGTTTTTGGATCAACCCTTTTACCATTTACTTTTTTATGCCGAATGACGTAGTTTCTATCTAATAAGGACATATATTACACATGAGTGATAATCCATCTTGTTTGGGGAGACTCAATAGTGTTGTCCTCTTGTTGGTGGAGAGCTGTATGGTACAAATTACTGTTGATTTGCTACTGTATAGCGGAAGCTGGAGATGCTGAATGGCAGCATATTTGCTGAATGATCGTTTGGGAGTGTGTACAGCAGCCTTTGGTTGCTTTGAGGAAAGGTCAGTTGCTGATGGTTTTCAGCATGGATTATCACTCTTCTTTCATGGAAGATGAAAGCTGGGCAAATTGCTGTTGAATTGCTGCTGATTAGCGGAAGCTGGAGATGCTGAATGGCAGCATATTTCTGGGTGTTGCTGCTGAGTGGGTACAGCAGCCTTTGGTTGCTTTGAGGAAATGTCAGCTGCTGATGGTTTTTCAGCATGAATTATCCTTCTGGTGGGGCTTTGCTCTTGGAGTTGAAGGCAGCGTGGTTCTGCTATGCTGGAATGTGGAGGACTGACCAGATGTTGCTGCCATAGTTGGCGCTGTTCCTGCCCTGTCATTGCATTTGCTGCTACTGTTGGGTGATGGGCTGCTTCTGTCTGAGCCGCCCGTGATGCATCCTGACTGATTATCTGCTGCTGGACCTTGATGGAGCAGATTCAGTGTAGTTGGTTGCTGTGTGAAGACCCTAGTAAGGCTGATCTTGGCTTTTGGAGGCTGGCTGTGGCTGGCGCATTGCTGGCTCTGGTATACGCAGGGAGTGTTGCTGATGATTTTTTGGGTGCTGTTGGGTCATGGCTCCTGAAATCATTCGGGCTGTTTTCTCTCTGTTAGACTGTGCTGCTCCTGCTTTGTGGGTAGCTTTGTTTTGCTGTAGCGAGTTGCGGCGGGGCGAGCGGATGTTGTTGATCCTGTCGTCTCGGGAGTAACTGATTTTGAATCTGATTATGTAAAATGACTGTGTTCATTTTCTATTTTCTGTTAGATCGCTCCTCTTAGAGGTTTTTGAGGTATTCTCTGTTGTACCAGCTGCTCGGGGTATGCCCTAGCGTCTTATGTTCTAACTCCAAGTCAAAAAACTTGGAGTTATAACATAGTTCTTTGTAAATTTTTTCTCCCTTAAATCCAAAATACACACTTACTTACCAAAAAAAAAAAAGAGTATATCTACAAAATAGAAAATAATTTCATTTTTCACAATCAGGTTGCAGTTCTTAACTAGCTCTTTTCATCAGATTTATATTTATTCATGTGGGATTATAAGTCACTAAAAATTTAGATGGATAAAATTATCAAAATGGAAATTTTTTACTAGTTATTGGCTTCTATATCTCAGCAATTTTCAAGTTCTAGTTTAGTAGAGATTTATCAATTCAGCATTCTAGCAATTCTATTTTTCTAACAATTCAAACTTCTAACAATTCAGTTTTCTAATAGTTTGCCTTTCAAACAATTCTAAGTCTTCAACCAAAAAATTGGGACTTCAAGTTACTATGGACAATATTCATTCTGTAAGATAGCCAAACTTTTAAAGAGTAATTTTTTTTAACTTGCTTAATAATGTTAGGACCATCATTGCTTTTGTAATGAAAGTGACTCATTAATAACAACATTAATGTGATGATAGCTGGCTTAAAAATTATAA
The DNA here is from genome assembly GCA_028571085.2 of Nepenthes alata. Classification (NCBI taxonomy): domain Eukaryota; kingdom Viridiplantae; phylum Streptophyta; class Magnoliopsida; order Caryophyllales; family Nepenthaceae; genus Nepenthes; species Nepenthes alata. Next base: position 8,028 of record JAOVVI020004977.1, read on the forward strand.
CATTTTAAAATCATTTTAATATGCAGCATTTTGGATTCGAGAGAAGGTAATAAGATGTGCCATCATTTGAGCAACACTTTGTTTAGGTCAGTATTGTCATTTAAAATGCATCATTTTAACTTTAGTTACCCTTTCAAATTCTATTATCTTTCACACTTCACTTGAATTCCTAACTATACATTTTTATTTACTTTGCATTAAATCATTAGCTTCCAGATTTCTCTAATTATCTAACTCTCAGTTTCCCATGACTCCTTGAAGCACATTGAAGAACTTCGATAACATTTCTTCTTACCTCACTTTGGATGATGTACAGGACATCTATGATAAGTACAATATTCCTTCTGTCATTCTCTTTCAAATTTCTTTGTTTGATGGGAGAGCTTACTCTTCTAGGGATGGCTTTATTGCTATAAATATGGCTCATTTGAAGGATGGTCTTTGGATTTTTCTTATAAGAAAATTCATAAAAGTAATAGAAACCTTAGAGATTCCAATTGCCTGTCTCCATCCTAATTCAATTAGATACATTGTGGTATTTTTTGTTTTCTTCCACCAATGAGATCTTAGGTTAGATACTCGGATAGTTAAGGCAATTTTTTGCTTTAACCCAGAAAACAATTGGATCACCCTAACTCTTAGAAAGTAGTTTAAAATAAATGGTGAAAACTCTAATTTGGTGAAGAATTGGAAAAATTGGTTATTCAACTTCAAGGATCCTAATAAATCGGGTTTGACAAATAAATTGGGTGATATCAATATTATATTTTTTGGACTAATTCTTGAGAGTAAGCATGTAATGGCTAGATCATGAGTTGATCTAACAAAAGAGAATATGGCCGAGTTATGCAAGATTTTCTATTTTTTAACCCAAATCGCTTTTGATGTGGTTAACTAGTTTTTTAAATTTACAAGATATTCTAATTTCAAGTGTTTTGCCGACTTAAAGGTAGAACAACGAGTTAGGGCATTCCCCGAACACCACCATGAACCAAATCATGAAAACAAGCGAAAACATAAAAAACACCATCTAGATAATATTATCTAAACCGGCCGCATGCAACCAGGCCAAAAAACACACACATACTAAATCATCTTCACCAGTGGGACTGCAGCATAGACCTACCAATCCCAAACCCAGCACAAGAGGCTCCAAAGAGCCTATCACCCATCCAGAACCTGCCTCAAAGACAGGGCAGGCCAACAGGCCGAATAAATGCAAACACACTCCAGCATCTATTCCAGCAAACGCATCCAGCTCAGCAAGGGAAACAGCACTCCAGAGCCCAGCCTGCTGCAGGACTGCACACTGCCCACATTAGCAGCATCACAATATCAATGAGGCATGCTACTCAAAACCCACTGCATCTTCAACTCCCACAAAGAGCTAGAGAATTCAGCCAGCCCAAGCAGCACCACGCCCAGGAAAAAAAATAGAACAAAGCTACAACAGTGGCAGGTCACCAAGTGCTGCAATGTCAGCATGAAAACAGGAAGAAAGGCCACCGACTTCAGGAGCTGCTGCCCATCAGCAACAGCAAGGCTCCAAAAACCAGATTCAGCATTCCAGCATTAGCATCCATCAGCAGGGCAATTCCATCAACTGCTACCCATAACTCAATAGCATTAGCTGCTTTCCAGGCAAGAAGCCATCTTTGGACTTCTATGACAGGGTCAATGATCCACCAACCACCAAAACCATCCGAACCATCAGGCATGATCAGCACCTGAAGATGCAGTAATCGGCACATCAAAGAAACTGCAGGGCCAAAATGCCCAGCAAGCCAGAATGCCACTGTAGGCAGAAATGAACAATACAGCATACACACACAAGGAAATATGCAACCCGCAGTCAAGTAAAAAGAAAAAGGTGAGGGAGGCAACAAGGGAATGCTATGCTTCAGCATCTTCCTGACAGCAGCAGAAGCACTACAACCTCAAAATCAGCCCGAAGCCGCATCCCTACGACGCCTCCACAGCTCAGCAGCATAGCCTTGCTCCTCAGTAAACAGGGAACAACAATTGTAGCCAATGCTACAAAATCTTTAAGTCAGTTGCCAACCACTCCAGATGCTTGTCAGCCATTATACATCCGGGGTGAGAATGCACGGGTAGCCAACATGCTTCGCTAGACATGATGAGTGGAAAGAGGGGACCACTTCTGCTGGGGCTCTGTGTCCTCTGAGGTTTCGGTGGCGCTCATCCTTTGAGGCCTCGTATCTCTCACAAGAGCGATTCCTTTTCTCCTCGATGCGAGCCTAGGGTTGAGCTCTTGATTCATTTCTCCCATACAGATTGGGATGAAGGCTCCGGCCTCACTATGGGCTCCTTTCAGTCCTTTTGCCTTCGATGTCGTTTGGGACTAGCATTGGCTTTGGTTGCGGGCTGGTGTCAGTCAGCTCTGCCCTCCTGGATTTGGTATTGGGATCTGATATCTGAAGCATTTGACGGCTCTCGTGCTGCTTGATGGATATGGTGCATTCGAGGGTCTGTAATGCTGGCTCTGAAGTGCCCCTGCCTGAGTGTTCCCTTCTGGTGGACGGTTTAGGGGATACCGTGCAGCGCTGGCATGGAGCTATTAGGCCAAAGTACTGAAGAGCTGGCCGAGGACCTTTTGGACGCATGTGATCCTTCTGGTGCGGTGGGCATCCTTCAGTTTGCTGCCATTTGTGGAGCTTTGGTTGGTTGCAACTGATGTGGGTTGCAGCGGAAATGCTTGACACTCACTGGTTTGCATTTGATGGCTGATGGTAGTGCCTTTTTTGCCTCTCGTATTGTTGGCATTTTTTGGTTCAGGCAAACTGCATTGAAAGCATTGTCTGGTATGCATCTGTGTGAGTTGATGTTTGTGAGGGGATATCCTCTGTGTTGCTAAAGGATAGTGATTGTAGTCTTGATTGTGTTTGCTTTTACACAATCAAAAGCCATCTTCGTCTATTCAAGACCGAAAGGTGGGCCATTTACATATAATCCCTATAGACGGGGTCTTTGCCACACGCAGCCCTTAGCACACAACGATCTTCTATTATAATATATTAAGGTATGCCAATGAGTATAACCCATTACAGAACATGGCCAGGATAATTCTTGAGTTTTTATTGTAATATCCAGGACATGCCAGAGAATACTATGCTCTGGAATATAAATCTGCGGTCTAAGTTTCAAAATTTCTTATTGTTTAAGAGAAAGTCCACCAAATATCTTTCACAAAGTTCTCACACCCGGAGAACGAATCATAAACATATCAAATTGTGACACTCCCTTCATATACTTATATAATTTGTATATTTCTTATGAGTTTAAGTCTTCACATGACTTAAATTATATACATGATCAACATAAAGTATGGAAAAAATAGAAATTCTTACCACAATGAGCCAAACGTAACTTTAGATCTTCCGGATGACAAATCCCTTCATCAATGCATACAACAAAATTTTCGGAGCATATACAAGTTAATATATTTAACATACATGAGGTTAAATAACCACTATTCACGTTCGATAATATTCTGAAATACGTGAAATTATCATATATAAAATATATGTGTGTAAATGCCAAATATACAGATTACACGCGTTCATAAAGTTAGGGTTACGAATTTTTAAAGCAAAATTATACATAAATTACAAATAATTTGGGTAAAATAAAAGGGGGCACGAGTTAGGATTTTCGGCGAACATAATCTCGCATAAAACTACCAAATTGGACACCCAATTGATAAATTAATATGTACGAGGCACGGATAATCATATTCTAGAGCCAATTTATGCAAAAGTCCAAAAATAATCGGTAAAATCGTTTAGAGCGTGGGGTTAGGGTTCTACGTTCAAAAACCAATCAAAACTAAGAAATCAAATATGAAATTAACATATATGCATGCTCAAGTCATGGGTAACACAAAATATAAACTTAATTGAATATCAAAACAAGGATACCTGAAATAAACGAAATAAAAGTGCAAAGAAACGAAAGCGGAGGGTATGGGTTTATTTACCTCTGCCCGATCTATCACTTCTTCAACTAGCTCTGTGACAAAATGGGTTATTTTTCTCTAATAACCTCTATCAATAACATACCAAACTAGTACCCATAAAATTGAAACACCAATTTCTGTAGAAAATCGGGCAGAGTGTCCCCTAAAAATGGAAAAAACCCATACAAACAACCTGTATTAAACAACCTATTCAAGATATACAAGCAATTAAATCTCAAAATTCAATACCATCACAAAATATAGGATCAACAAATGCCATATCATTCATGGCTCCAATATAGTATTCATAAACTACCGTATTGGCTCTAAGAGATATGCCATCTAGGACCAAAACAAATCCAAATATCAAAAATAATGCGGAAATAACTATAACCATATATTAACCTACGGAAGCAAAAATAATACATTCATCAAAGTACAAAAGCATTTTATATCATCATAATATACAATATTCATTTAAAATACTAGCTATATGAATTGACGAGTCCTCAAGGCTTTATAAATCTTCAAGGTCTTCAAGCACACAAGCCCCTTCCTTCTAACTAATTCTATCTTCAGTCCTTATCAAGCTTCAACTTATCTAGAAGGGGAAATAAAAGCAAGGATGAGCAATTGCCCAACAAGGTACCCAAAATAGCAAGAAGATACAAATATTATATAAAACGTGCAAAATATGAGGACAAGGAAGCTTAGAAGAAATTTAGGAAATCAAACATGTATGCAAATGAGGCAAAAGAATAAATCAATGCATAAACATAAAAGAATTAGATTCAAAAGTTCTTGGTTCTTCATTCAAATTTCTTATCCAAAAAACAAAAGTTCTTATTCAAATGATTTGAACATTCAAAATTCTTATTCAAATAATTTGAAGATCGCCCTTTCTCTAGGTTACCTCAGGTGAAGCTCTAGAGAGAGAAGCTCTTCCTTCACTCTAGGGTTTCGTCCGTCGTTTGTTGGATGGAGCCACCATCCCTGAAACTCGACCATTCCCCTCAGTCATCTCTCACCTTCCTGTTTTGCCGGCGCCGTCATGGCCGGTTCCCTGAGGGCGCCAACGAGCCCTACCTGACCCCCTGTCTCCCTCAGTTCCCTGATACCTCCCATTTAGAGGTATTCTCAAACTCTTTCTCCACCCTTTCCACCCATCCCTTCCATCAATTACAGAAAGATACTCTGACCCCGTCCCCTGCTCCAGATGCCCTCTTCTTTGAATCCTTGAAGCATCTATATTGCCCTCCGATTGAGCCGGCTGTTGGGGTTGCTGTCCGAAGAAAGGAGGCGGTGCTTCTGGCGAGTCTTGACTCCGAGCCTTGGTCTTCTATTGTTGTGACTGAGCCGACTAGTTTTCCTGCATTTTTGTGCTCTCTGCCAGGTAATAATCCAAATCTCTCAGCCCCAATTGTGGATTCCGCCTCTTTGCATCTACAGTCTAGGGTTCCCAGACTCCCCCTTCCTCCTCTTGGGCCGGAGTTGTTCAGAGCAATGTGTTTTCCCAACCTTCTACTCTGAGATATTACCCCCTTAATCCTTAGATGGAGATGCTACCTCCATTTCTTCTCCTAATGCTGAAGTTATTCAACAGTGCCAGGTCTACTGGGGAGCAACGTTGGTGGGATACTTCTACGAAAAATCTCTCCCTTTTCAAGCGGTTGACTCCATTGCTCATAAGATATGGGCTAGATTCGGCCTTTGTCATGTCGCCAGAAACGATAAGGGGTTTTTCTTCTTTAGGTTCGATTCCATTGCTAAGCTGAATGAGTGTTTATCAAAAGGTCCCTGGATCTTTGGACGGAAAACTCTTTTTCTTTCAAGATGGATGCCGGGTATGGCTCTCACTAAGGAAACCCACAAAAGGTTCCCGGTATGGATCACCTTGACCAATATTCCGATCAAATATTGGACCCCTTTAGGTCTAAGCTAGATCGCTAGTGGAATCGGCAAGCCTATCCAGCTAGATTCTAACACAGCACGGATGGACCGAGTATAATTCGCCCGAGTTTGTGTTGAAGTGGGTAGGGATTACCCACTCCCCGTAAAAATCAAATTAAAGTCTAAAGCCTCTGTGGTTGAGGTTGTAGTGGCTTATCAATGGAAGCCGGCACGTCGAGTGTCTGTTGCCAAACAGAGTAACCTTGATGAAGCTAAGGCCGGCCATGAGGCTCCATCATTGCTGGGTGCCCCCACTGTTGATCTCAAATTACAGGAGTCGAATCTACAGGAGGGTGATTCTACTAAGGTGATCAATATGGCTCCTGTGTGTAAGGAGGACCAGGCTATAGAAGCCCAGACACAGCCATCGAATCAATGGACCACTCTTGAGCAGTTGCACTGTGGTCATTCTGAAGCCAGTTGCCCTGAGACATCTATGAAATTGATAAAAAATGATGAAATTCCCACTGAAACTGGGACTGAGCTGAAATATGAAATTCCTGGTGAGCTAGTCTGCGGTGATCCTAATCCAGCTCCTAGTAATGTGGCTGTGGTGCCTCTGGATCCTGTTTTTTTTGCTAACAAAGACATCATTAGGATGGAAGGAAGTTCCCCGATGTCCGGTAATTCTTTAGGCATGGTTATTGTTTCTGACTTGGATGATGTTTCCTCTGGTTTGATGGCGGATTTTCTTATGGATATTTCCTCTCAGCCAGTCACTGAAATGGCTAAAGGCTCTTACGCTGGTAGCCCTGCTCCCAGCACTCATGCTGACCCTGCTGTCCTGAACAGTTGTGTCCCTAGTAGTGGCAAATTAGCCCTGGGCTCTCTTTCACATAACTTAGCTCATATTGAGAGGAAACCAGACTTGCTTTCCTTGGATGTGGATATTGAGTTAACTCCCGCCTTGAATCTTCATCCGGTGGATTGTATAGTGAGCTGTCTTCCCAGATTGCTGGCTCAGCTCTTATGCAGACAGTGGCTGTTGGGTTCCCAACAGATGTTCATTTTGAGGATGAGGGTGCTTCTCAATGTTCTCAAGTTATAGATGGTGTTTCTCTATGCGTAACTGAGGATCCGGAAGGGGCTTATAAAATTATGGGAAATTCATCGTGTAATCTGGTTCAGATTGGTAGTTCTCCTGTTGAGGAACAATTTGCTGGGGCTTCCTGTGCTTTTGGGGAGGAACAATTTGCTGGGGCTTCCTGTGCTTTTGGGGACGAGTTTTCAACACCTGAATCCATCGTGAGGCTCTCACGCAAGTACTCCCAGGAACAACCTGCTGGGTCCCATGAATGATGTCCAGTTACCATTGCCCAGTCCCCTGTGGCTTCGGATACTGATGAAGTGGGATTTGATCCAATGTCCCTTGCCATCAGGGGGTTGACTGGGGGGAATGCTTTTCGGCATTCTCTAAATGCCATTACCCTGGATCATAGGTTCGTGGTGTTATTTTTTTTAGATAAATGCTGGCTGCACTTATCTGAACAAACTAGGGATGAGTTCAACTCATCTTTTCCACTTGATGGATCCACACTGCTGCCCCTCCTTTTGAAGCACTTAGGTTATCAGTACTTGCACATCCTCACATTGATTCGTTAACCCCGGTTGAAAAACATATAATTTTTTATTTTCTAATTTCTGTTCTAAACCTGCTATCGATTACTCATATTGATAATTTTAGCAATTTGGATGAATTAGTGGCTGGATTCCACAAGTACCATTCACACAATACAGTAGGGCAAACCGACTCGGTGGTGCATCACAAACAAGGACCCCCGGTGCTTGAAGGTAGCAGGAGCCATGCTATGTCCCGGAGAAAAGGGCAAAAAGCCTCTAAATTACCTAATGGTTCTCCCAGCACTAACCTTGTCAGTGCTGGCAGAGCCCTTTGTTGATGATGGGCGATGTTTTTCCATCTTGATTTTATGTTGGGGATTTTCCTCCTGTTCTCTTCCTGATTTGGAAGAAGCTGATGATCAGCCACTGATGTGGATCTGTTATGTAATTTCCTGGGAGCTGGCGGATGAAGTATCCAGCTCATTGGGGAGTATGTAAAACTAGGCCAGCTTTGTCCTGGCGCCACCTGGTATGATGTTGTTTACAGCTGAATTGGAGTAGTTATTGTGCTGGTGTGAACTGTGAAAGAAGTTGGTTGTTTACCTGGGTAATAGGGGTAGCTAATGGATGCTGCTGCGATGTTGTTCCCCTGCTTGATCACTGGGTGTACTGTTTGGTTTCTGCTACTGGAATGCGGAACCTGGTTCATGGAGATTTGGTGATGTGGAGGAGCTGCTGCTCCTGATACTGTAGATTTTTTCCTGATTTTTCTTGTCTTTTAATACAGCAACGGCATCTTCGGACAACAGTTGTTGGGGGTTGGAATGCTGAGCACGCCCTCTCTACTGGATTGTTATTTCTGCTCTAGAAATTTAGATGATGCAGTTGCAATTTTGCTCGGCATTGGGTATTGGACTGATGATGGTTGCCCGGAAGTGGAAGGGAGGGTGCTGTGCTGATGCTGAATACGGGGTAGGCGATCAGTTGGACTTGTTGGCATGTAATAGTAGGCCATGGACTATACTGCTGGCATGTGAAATCTTCTTCTGCTATTTTTCTTGGAATGGTGGAATATTATATTGTAACTGATTTTTGACCGTGTAGAATGTGGTCATTTTAGATGTTGTTCCATCTTGATGTTTTGTTTTCTTATTTTTCATGATATTGTCATGGTGGCGCTCGAGGAATGCCCTAACTCTTTGTTCTACCTCTAAGTCGGCAAAACACTTGGAGTTAGAACATCGTCTTGTAAATTTCATTCATTTTAATTCAATTTACTTACTTACCAAAAAAAAAAGAGTCCGGCCTTGTCGAGAAGGCGGTGGGCGATGAGGTTTTTGAGGCCGGCGACCAACGGGCCCTTGATTGTAGCCCTGTAAATGTTTCTGCTCAGACCCCTGAGGCCACGGCAGCTGAGGATGTTGATAACGATCCAATGCTCTATGCCCTCCAGATGTTGCTAGCAGAAAAAGATACT
>JAOVVI020004978.1:0-16990 GCA_028571085.2 Nepenthes alata
TCAACAGGAGGTTGACCGTCTGAGGGCTGCAGGAGCACTGCTGGATGGCGGACGGGCAGCAGAAGACGGTCAACAGGAAGGTTGACCGGATGGCACTGAAGACGGTCAACGAGAAGTTGACCGACTGAGCAACTGGGCCTTGGAGACTGTGAAAAGTGGCAGCTGGCAGTGGACAGATATCTTTCCAGGATTAGTCGACGCAGTTGGGCTACAGAGCACGCGTCTGCACAGTGCACAGCATTCGTCGTCTGCAGGGCATGGGCATGCAGAAAGCTCTGGAACTGGTGAAGACGAGGCACCTATTATCTGACAGATGACCAGCAGGGCAGATGGGATTAGGTGGAGCCAGGACGTCTATATATGTGCACCAGGAGCTTCCAGAGGAGAAGGCGGTGAGAAGACCGGTCAGGCCAAGAGAGTGGCCCAGAGGTGCCCAGAGTGGTGACCGGGCTGGTGTGGGAGACAACACCAGGGGCGCTATGCGCCGGCCGTCTTGTGCGGGGGTGAAACGGCGGGCTGCCGTTTCACCAACACTTGTACAATGTAGAGAGGAGTGCACCACCAGTGAGAGGGAAAAGAATGAAAAACAGAGAGTAAAAGAGAGGAGTGTTTCCCGTTTATTCCGGTGAGGTTTTTCTTTGTTGTTTTCGAGTGTGTAGCAGATACTCCATCTCGAGGGTTTGTAACCCATTTTACATAGTGGATTTATTGGAGGACTTTGAGTCCTGTGGTTTTTTCTCTTCGGTTGTGAAGGGGTTTCCACGTAAAAAATGTTGCCCATCTCTTGTTTCTTGTTCCTATTAAATTGTGGTCGTCGATGACGGGGGGTTCGGGTTTTCCGCTACTGCCGGATCTGGGTCCTCCGACCCCAACAGATGGGAGTCGAACAACTGCAAGGAATATCGCTTGTTATTCAAAAGAAAAAAAAATTTCTATTTTCACCAACTGATTTGCTTGGGCGTGGATGCGGTTATCCCTGCATATGTTCCGGTGTCACACGTCTTAATTTCATTTAATATTTTAAAAGAAAATGACTGCAACACTGGAAATTTGTTCGTGGATATCCGTTTGTGTTGCATGAACCATTTGCAAGTAGCAAAGTTGTTGTCATTAATCCATGAGGGTAGAAGAACATTTTGACCTTTTGACTTTTAGGTAGCCCGCTTTACATATGTATATATATATATATTGGGAAATAGGTATAAGTCGGCATGTTATTAAATGCCAATTACTAACCATTAATTCTTTGTTTTTCCAACTTTCTATATTTTTTTCAGGCCATAGATTGTAATTGATGATTTCCTCTTGAATTTTTTGAAACAACTGCTGTGGATTTTTATCATTCTGTTTATTTATGCTTCTTCCAATTGCTAAGTGGAGCAGGAGTTTCGGCGTAGGAGGTTCCAATGGGGCTTCTCGATCTATTTTTGGTTGCTTCAATTCCAGTTTTGAAGGTGCTTTTGATCACTGCGCTTGGCTCATTTCTAGCCTCAGATCACGTAGATATCTTGGGAGAGAGTGCCCGGAAGCATTTGAACAATGTGAGTACAAGTTCTTCATTTGTTTTGTCTTCACTAGGATCAAATATAATCTGTGGGTGGTCGGCGCCATTGAACCGCTTGCTAAGAAGATCCGATGTGAAGAAGTTTCTGTTTACTGTTTATCAGAGAATTGATTGACCTGAACTTTCTTCCCTGTGATCAGGTTGTGTTTTTTGTCTTCAATCCGGCGCTTGTGGGTAGCAACTTGGCTAACACAGTGACATTTGAAAACTTCATGAAGCTGTTAGTTTTGTCTCCTCTACTCGTTCAGCTTAAAAACTTTTATTGGCACATTTTGTTACGTTCAGGGTCTAGGCACATTATCTTCAGCAAGTTTTGCTGTCCTTTTTGCCTGATTTCAAGTGATGAGTGCAATTGAACGATTGAATTTAGGTGGTTCATGCCATTCAACATCCTTATTGCATTTCTTTCTGGATCAGCACTGGGTTGGTTACTAGTAAAAGTTACAGGAACTCCTCAGCATCTCAAGGGCCTCGTTCTGGGTGCATGTGCTGCAGGTATGTGCTTGTATCACATCATTCTGCAATTTTCACATTGGCAGATTTAGAAGGGCATTGATGGAAATGGTAGTGAGTGTCATTACAAATACCAGTTATCTGAACAGGAAACCTAGGAAACTTGCTCGTGATCATCATCCCTGCTATATGTAAAGAGAAAGGTAGTCCATTTGGAGCACCTGATGTTTGTCATACATATGGACTGGCTTACGCTTCACTTTCCATGGCGGTATGGTATATGGTTACTTGACCTGCTATTTTTCCAATCAGTAAATTACCTAATTAGATCAGTTGAATGTAAGCCTTGTCACAAAGAGAAGTTTGCTATATAATGAATTAGGTTCACAGTCCGTCAAACAAATGAAACATTCTCTTGATAAGCTTTGGAAAGACGCTGTACATTCAACTCTTTTTAGAATCCACAATGTGAAAAACCTTGGACTGGATCAATGATGGAATAACATGCAGCTATGTGAATTTCATACATGTCTCCTAACTTTGAAAGATCAATAGTATATTGAACCATGGATATTGCGTAACCCCTTTCCTCTCCCTCCCCATGAAAAAATATTGAAAAAATCCCTTGGCCACATAGATTAAGTGTCCGGAAATTAGATGGGAAAACTGCAAAAGCTGACTCTTCCTTGCAAACATCAATGTTGTTAGGAGACCATGACCTGACAGCTCAACAGTTAAATTTCGTGTGCTTTGCATGCTCTCTTTTTCTAAAAGAGATGACACCATTTGGGGTCTTTTAACTGAAATTTAGAGGGAGAGGGGGTATCAAAGTGTGATTCAGTCCATGAAACTCACACATTGTTGGTTTTGTAATAAGATATAATCCTGTCACAAAACTCACAAATTGTCGGTTATGTAATAAAATATATATAGCCTTACCTTTGCCTTGTAGAAAGGATATTTCTGTGGTTGGGATTCGAAACTTTCAGGTCATAATAAAATAATCTTATTGTCACCCAAAGTTCATTTTATCTATTCTCTAAAAATCCAGTATTCATCAAAAGAGAATGATATCAATCTGGACATAAAATAACCTTTGATAGTATTGACTGTTTAACTCTTTCTTCTTGCATTGCTTCAGATAGGAGCAATATTCTTGTGGTCATACGTTTACAACATTGTGCGAATATCCTCAAGCAAAACTATAGCAAAGAACAGCACGGATGGCTCCAGAGCTTACATTAACACCAGCTGCACCGATCCATTCCTTTCTCAGGACTACTCTTCCATGGATCTTCCTGACGAGTCTACTACCCCTCCTACTTGCTCTGTGGTAAATAATTGAGGTTACTTTTGGCAGCCATTTTTTAGATTGCCACAATAATGTGAGTAATCTTGAAGAACTCTGAATCTTGGATAACTGCTTGCCCATCTGCTTCATATATGATCAAATAAGAACAAAGATGTAAATCTATTGTGAGTTAATGCATTACTAAAAGAATTCTGTTTGATGTAGTCAATCTTGCCTTTTGGATTCATATGTTTTCTGCTGTCTTCTACTATCTTCCCAACTGTCCATAGTATACCAACAGTTCCACACTGATCCCTCAACAGGCACGCCTATGCATGGTAAAACATAGTTTCAACTGAATAGACTTTGTCTCATGCCTCTTCACTTTATGAAATTTTGAACCAGCACAGAAGAAAAAACTACTCAGTGTAGATAGGCTACCTCACCATTCATAATAGCATCAACCTTATAAATGGTTGTCGACTAATCTGGCCAATAGAAAAAGAGCACATCTAGGGCAGTACCGCAAGATCACATTTACAATGCTATTATTCCCGAAGTTTACAGCTACTTTGCTATTACTATGCCTATTTTACAACCAGAGAAAGTCATTGCTTTTATGACCTCACCTTTTTGAGTTCTGTGGCAGATTCCAAAATCATCTAGGATTAAACGATATTTGAGGACTTTTTCAGCAAAGATTAATCTCAAGGCATTTCTTGCACCTTCAACAATTGGAGCGGTATCCTCTTTGTTCTATTCATTATGCTAGAGCTATCTCTTTTTCTCTTCCACCTGTAAGATATGTGGCCAAATGTAATTTTTGAGTGTTTGTGATTTTGTTTAATATTCAGAGAAATTTCCTCTGAATATCTACTGATCAACTTGGTGATCCCATTCATTTGAGTCCTATGAGCTTCACAAAGTAGAAATAGATAGGAAATATTCTACCAATTCCATGATAATTAATTGTCATTCATGGATTTTTTCTGTAATCATTTTGCTATAGGCAATGCACGGTAATGCAGGACTCTTCCATATTATCATGCACAAGCGCATATAAATTGTTCATAGCTCTATACATTCAAAAACCATCCATGGCAAAAGAGAAATGCTGCTTCTGATTTTATATTTGAAGAGATATAGTGGGGGAGTCTTGGGACAACTCTAGAGTTGTCACCCTGTAATATGATTAGTCATGGCTTTGAGTTATGAAAGTAACATCTTTCATAATACATGATAAAAATCATGTATAATAGATTTAATAGTGGTCTGATGCTTTCTCGAACTATGTGCATGGCAAGAATTTTATGCTTAGTGAGAATATACAAATGATAAACATTTCAGAGCATGTAATTAACACGGCTGATGTAAAAAGATTTCACTGATACAAAACTATCCATTGTATTTGCAACTCTGATTCACACAAGGGGGTTGATACTTGGTGCAGAGATGAATTTACCTTATGCAATCTTGATATATCTTGCTGGGAAGTTGTGTGCTTAAAATACTTGTTTGTTTTTCTTGTATAGATTATGGGGTTTGTCATTGGAATGGTTCCCCAAATGCGAAGTTTGCTCATTGGCGGTCATGCTCCTCTCCATGTGATCCAAGACTCGGCATCTATGATTGGGTAGGTAGTCTAGATGCATATTTTGCTTCTTATTTTCAAATTTTGAAAATGTTGTCACCAGAAAAATCTTTCTTTTATTTGTGGATTTATGCATCCATTGTGTGCAGTTATTTTCTATTTCCTTTTTCTTCAAAATCTTTAAATCAAGTAAGCTGATGATTTTGGCAGTTCTTGTGGGTTTTGTTCATATGCCTTACAGAGCCGCTTATCTTGGCAACCTTTGTCGGCATGCATAAGTACATATCTGGCAGAAAAAGTATAATTTATATGTAAAATGTTCAAATAATCTGATTTGCAAAATTTGGTTTGATCTTGGAGACGTGGATACAGCCTAAAAGGTCCTAAAACTATCGGAAGCTCATTTTACTTTCATATTACTCTCTTTTTTGTGCAAAGGGTTGGAGAAGATGGCCGTGAAGAACGTGAGGTAGCTAAATTCAGTCTATTCCATAGTGAAACTCTCAAATAAAACTTGACTATGGCCAAAAAAAAAAGAAGAGAGAAGCAGGTATCGCAAAATGCTTCAGTCACAGTATGAAACAAACAAGAAAAAAGCTAATCTAACTTGGTTGTGTTGCTTTTCCGCATACCACACTTGCCCATGAAATGACAAGAAAAAAGCTATTAACTCCTCTGACTTCGAGGTGATGAACAAAATTAGATAGATAGATGAGTGAGAAAAAAGCTTTGAAATTCACAGTTGTTTGTGCTTTTATGTGTAAGTACTATCAACATAATAATTGTAATAATAAGCCTAATGTCTGCTCATCATCTTGTATTGGTTTGAACTGGGGTAATAGTCATTATCAAACCCTTCAAGATCTCTCAGTCGCCATAGCAGTAGAAAGAACGGAGACAGGATGCCAAGTCATGAACTATGTATTAATGTGGAAATAAACCTTCTCCTTCAATCCCACGCACTACACGATCTTGGCATATTTTCTATCATTTTTGTATAGTAACTAACTATCCTTGAGTTTTTAGTTGAAGGATCAACGATGATTTTATATTCTAATGCGTTGTTTTATACAACTGTTCATACAAATGCTTTTTCGACTTTAAACGTGGATTAGGCACAGACCCAATTTTCATTGTGCACGGAAATATTTTACAAAACATGGCAATTTGCAGAATTTGAGCTTTAGATCACTTTGAACAAAAAGCGTTATTGTTTAGGAAACACTTCACCTCAAAGTTTAAGGTGTTATGTCCGGGAACGTTACTTATACTTTTGATTTTGCCCCCAATTAAACACACTAGTTCTCCCCATTGAGACGTAGTCACAAGTAATCTGAACCTTATTATTACCTTTATTATTTATTTTTTTATTTGCTACGTGCCCCATGGATGAACATACTGGTGCTTTTCTACACCAACAGAAGAAATGATGGCACCTTCCCACATAGAGTTCTATTATAGGGTCATTCCTTTTCAAGAGGCATTGAACTCAATAACTTGCTGATGGGATAGTATGATTATCCTTTGTTCTTGACCATATCAGTTAACGATAATTAAGGGTCTGCCCAGTATATTACACATACCTTTTTAATAACATGGATTTTACATGCAGTGATGCAGCCATTCCTGTCGTCACCCTCTTAATTGGAGGAAACCTACTACGAGGTATCATTCAGAAGTTCTGTTTTCCATCATGCCACATAAGTTAAATTTAAAGCTATTGACAAAAGTTAGCTGCCATTATTCAGGTTTAAAGGCATCAAATATTAAACCTGCACTTCTTGCTGGCATAATAGCAGTTCGATATATATTTCTTCCCTTGATTGGCATTGTCACAGTGAAAAGTGCAGTTCATTTTGGTCTGGTGGGTTCTGATCCATTATACCAGTTTGTTCTACTGCTTCAGTTTGCTGTCCCACCCGCAATGAACATAGGTATGCAAGTTCTGCACTGAGATATGGCAAGATTTATTATTTAATGAGCGGTATTAGAAGGATTTCCTTTGGACACTCTTAAAATATTCTTGATGACGTGACATTTTATCCATTCATACATACTAATGAACTCGCATAAAAATTAATAGATAGATGGACACCGCATCTATCACTCAATATCTTAATGGTAGCTCCTAAAGGGTGTCTATAAAACTAAATATGTCGTGTTGTAAACTTGTTTTTCTTTCTTTCTCCAGTTTTAACTGTACATGGAAAGAAAGAAACAGAAAAAAAAAAAATTTACTGAAAGACCATGTAACATAACAGCTCTCTGTTGGCTCTGTTATTGCAACTGGAAAATTTAGATGAACAGAAACCATATATTTAGTTCTGGAAGGCTATCAAATAGTTTGACTGATTCTGTTTCTCCAAATATTCTCGGATAATGCAAAATGGTGAAGGATAATGGTGAAGGATCCCCATTCAAACTACTTTCAGACTTGTAGACATCCTTTAGACTGACTGATGATACCTGAATATGAATGACTTGAACTTTGTCAAGAACTCAAATTAACAATGTGTGTATGAAATCCTTGCAGTAAAGAGGAAAGCAGATGCTGGCAATTGGAGTCTCCGTTGTCCTAAATATAAATATAATTCCAAATATAATTCCATTTGACTGTGTAGTCGTTTTGGCTACCAAAACAAACTACATCCAAATACATGGGTCTACTAGGACATACGATAGATCATATAACATCTGTTTATGGCTAATGATGATTTCTCTAGCAATCTGTACTCTGGCTGATCATCCACGATTTTCTTGGGGGAAGGGAGGATATATTTTGACGACACTAACAAACCGTCACTAACAAACCATTGATGTTTGTTTTTGCAGGCACGATAACCCAATTATTTGGATCTGGCCAAAGCGAATGTTCCGTTATCATGCTGTGGGCTTATGGTTTGGCATCAGTTTCCCTCACTCTTTGGTCAACCTTCTTTATGTGGCTCGTGACTTGATTTCATATCTTCAGAGACGTCACACCAACTTCTGAAAATGCCACTCTGCTATTACTCTCTTTGGAAACTTGATTTATTTCTTCCTGTGGTCCGATCTTTTGTTGTGGAGCTTCGTGCAACTGATTCCAATTTTTTAAACATGATTTCTTTCACATAATGCGGCACAGTATTTCACTCTGAAACCTATTTGGTCACTCAAAAGTTTAAGCTTTTGAGATGTCTGAGAACCTTGCTGACCATCAATCCCTATTTGCCATATGTCGTATACCAACATACAGTTGCGATTGGCTTGTGCTTAACTCACACTTTTAGCTCAATGGCATTCGCACTAGGGGTCGTGGTATGGTAAAGTGCACAGCCTACTCTTGGATGTTTGCCTAAAAATGTTTTCTAGCTACCAACCACGAGTGATTAGGGGAAATGACCTACACATTTTAACTCTTCTGATATCTAAAGTACCCAGAGATAGGCAACTTGAACCAAAATCTTTGAGATTTTGCGCTCTATTATGCAAGTTGTTGAACATAATGTGGTGGGAAAGGTATTGTGAATACTCGTGATCTTTTCATTTTCGGATGTGAACGAAGAGCTTCTATGCTTTGATTTTGTACCACAGTTAATAGCCACTTGCTAGCACTCGGAAGCAGTACCGGAATTTTATGAAATATGATCAATAGAGACATTAGCGTTTCTGTTTTATTTATTCTCATCATGATTTCGATTGCTGCTCAAGGCTCTAGGTAAGGAGTGTGAGTGGAGGGATGCCCTTTGTATAAAGGGCGTTCAAAGTTTCTGCACAATTGAACATTTACTAGTAATTTCATATCAGATTAGCTCAAACTCAGCATCACTTAAGGGATGGTAAATCCTGCCTTGAAATATGCCTATGAAGAATGATAAAAGACCCACAACACTTGGGAAGCAGCACCATACGGTGTAAAATGGACATCAAAGACTAAACAAAAAACAAACAAATATTAGCTTTGATGCTGGACATGACAAATGGTAGCTCTGCCAGCAAAGTTTTCCACGTTTCAAGGCCACTAGAAAGATTGTATGATGCATCGCCCTTACAATGTTGGGATGTTCCCGTGTTTTAAACTCAGATTTATTAGTCACAGAAAAACAAGTTCACTGTTTATTTGAAAATTCGACCTTATGTGAAAAGCCCTCCCCTCTACCATCTCTTCAGCCTCTTTCTCGATAGGGTGATGTTTGCCATACAACAACAATAACAAATAACAAGTCTTAAAGTCATTTTTAAGTAAAATTTTATATAAATCCGTTTCAACCATTTCATTTGATTGGGTGTTTATAGCTTTTTCTAAAAACATGAATTTGCTATTACACTGTCATGTCAACCTAGAAAGGTGGCATATAACATTTCTCAATATGTACAAAGGATTACAATATATGCATTGATCACGGCCCCACCTAGAAATTACCAGGGTAGGTTCTTATTTTACTACTTTTATAGCATGTTTATATGTATATAAATTCAAACAAAATTAACAAAATGCAAGAATGAATAATCAAGCCATAGAACTCACAATTGAACCTCCTTGTGACCTATGCCCGCTTTGTGCCTCTCAAATCTCTAACCACTTCAACGAAATTGTTGTGTACTTCAATTTCCTGCCAATTATATGAAAAGCACAAGACAAAGAGTGAGCAAAATAAAAAAAAATATAAGACACAAACGTCTCTCAAACGAAAAGGAGTCCAAGAAGTGAGTGAGGAATCAACTTTACACCAATCAGCTTAGTGTGGAATAAGAAGCCTCAATTAACTCCTTTTCTAAAGAAGACCCAAGTTGAATGAGAGTCCTATTGGTCAACGGGAAAATGATTTCCCATTTTAATAAGAACATCAAGAAGAGAATGAAAACCCTACAAATTAGGGTTTCCTCCACAAGCATAATACTATGAAATATTGTTGACAAATTCCGTTAAGAGATAAGTTTCCTGCAGGAAGTCCAATCAAATCTATCTAAAATACGTATCTATGGCTACTGCAGTATTATTAGACACTGGATAGAGAACAACGAATCTCTTTATGATAAATATATCCATTTTGCAAAGGTATTGATTTGACATCATATGTGGGAATACCATCCAATGGCATGTTTCAGTCATACGTATCTATGACATTAGCATAAGGTGTATTAACATGGTAAAAGAATCGACAATTTAAAAGTGTAGTTGTTATGAAATCTGACACAAACAAAACAAATACAAACCTCCTCCATATTGCTTGTGAATTTTCCTTCACCACAATTGGTATATAGACTACCTCATGCACAAAAACCCAATACGGTAGAGGACATCTGGAAGATAACTTAAGCTCAATTACAACAAGGCACAGAAGACAGTCTCTTCCTGTGTAAAAATTCAATGCCAACAGAAAAGAGATTCATTTTCTGGGTTCGGAAACAGGGTTAATTCTTGCCAACAGAGAAACAAATAGGGAGGGGAAAAAATGTAACAATGCTATTTAACGGGTACTTAAGGTATATATATGACTGCTAATCCCTAGCACCATTCTAAATGATGCCCAGCGGCATGTCGGAGATGCAAAATCCATGAATGTAGAAGCAACACATGTATAATCACTCCATTAGGTACAAAGTTACAACAACCCTAAGCACAATTTCTTTTAACATCGTGATTGATCTTGCTGAAAACTGGACTGTCAAGCTCACATAGCAGGGAAGGTGCTGCTTTGGCAGCACTTTGGCCTGAATGAAAGATACCAATGTCGCAGCAACTATTCTTTCCAAATGGAAGTCACAACCCTAAAATTTCTGCATGATGAGAGTTGTAATCCAAACTAGGGAATGCATAGCTTCATATACTTGTAACTTTAAATGGTGGAATGATATAGCAATGACTTACCCATCGAAAGAAGAGGAATTCCGATGAACACCCCCCGAGAGAGAGAGAGATCTAAGAGGAGCATGATACTGAAATAATAATGAAATTGAAGGCCAGGACATAGTTGTTTTAAGTCATGCCAGTTCAATGGGCAAAAGGTTGCAAGCAACTGAAGACATATATCAACAAGCAGCGGTCACCAACATTGGGTAGAAAGCAATGCAGCCCTCACATGCTTGAAGAAGAATTATCTGTTTTCCAGCATATCGAAATTTTCAATTCTCAAAGTTCGGAAGTTTGTTCTTCAACAAATTTGAAAAATAGACTTACTAACTGCATCCTTGAGGCCGAATTAGTGGCATCTTTTGAACCTGCCTTTCGGCCACATCCTATCACAGAGAACTGCTACAGCTTGTGGTGTAGAAACATATAAGGTGCAGAAGTACTTCCAGTCAGCTATAACAACAGACACGATACTGCCACAGAGTTGCCGTGCTGTTAAATTGAGCAATCATGACAGAAGAATCCAATTGGCAAAGCTATTAATCTCTCCCAACCAATTTCCTAAAGGCCTTAACATGCTCGAGCCTCTGTCTTTGGACTTCATCTTTCACATCTGATGCCTTTAATCTCCTATAAAGGTTCCTATGAAATTTCAGGAACTCATTTTTGTAAGTCCATTGGTCTAAGTACATACCATGTTTCCTCATATAATTAATTACCTCCAATACTCTCTCAAAATAACCACCTCGTATAAAATTCAGCAGTAATAATTCATACAACTCCCTAGTAATCACTAAATATCCAGGCTCCATATTCCGTTTAATATCACCCCACAAGATAGTGATTTCGCGATACAATTCCAAAGAAGAGTACCCTTGTATCAAGTATGCAAAAGTTTGCACAGTGGGTTGGATTTTCATTGCTAGCATTCTTCGGTATGTCTTCAAAGCATCGTCAATCATTTTGGCCTTACAGAAGAAATACAAAGCAGAATTGAGCTCATAGACCACAGAACAAATTGTGTTTTCCCCTTTCAATTCTCGGACCAAACACTCAGCCAAGTCAAATTTCCTAATCGCTGCATCAGTTTCCTCACTTTCACAAGCTCTTTCAGAAATACATTGAGAGAGAACCATTTCATTGGACATGTTTGAAAGCAAATCAGCCCTTCTAATTTGATTTACCAGTGCCTTTGCTTCCCTAAGCATCTTCGCTCTGCAATAGGCTCTTAAAAGTGACATATAGGTTTCGATGGGGATAGGAGCACAAGTGGATTCCACATCATCCACAATGTCATGAGCCATCTCCAACCAACCAATATAAATGCAAGCATCAATTACATCAGTGCACAAACTGTCGTCTCTAAACAAACCCAACTCCTTTGGAATGGAAACTAAAAGCTTGGACAATTCGATAATCCTTCTGTTTCTCTTGTATCGTAGGATGAGTTGTGCCAGTGCTTTATTGCTAAGAGCTAGTTTCCCACTTTTAAACAAAACAAGCTCCTGTTTACCTTCCATGAGCAGGACAGAATCCTTTTGCAGCAACTCTGGCATGATCTGAATTTTTAAACCTCCCCTCAGATAGTGAGATCCAATAGGCACCAGGCAAGGCTTTGCTAGTTCCTTATGTTCTCGAATGGGGCGAAACTCCCAGCATTTATATATATCAGCTATGAGGGCAGCAGCAGCATCAAGATCATCAAACTTATAATGCAAGCTCAACAAGCAATCATAGAATTGCCGGTAATGATGAACAAGTGGGATTGAAACCTGATCCACATAGTATTTGAATTTTTTTAACTCATCCCTTTCCCCATTCATCTCGAATATACAAGCAAATAGAATAATGGAGTGGGCATCAGCTATTGTACCTATTTGTGCCATCAACTCTATGATCTGTTTACCTTTCAGTGACAATCTAGTTTTTACACAAGCATCAAGAACAAGGTTGAATATCATTGTGCCAGGTTTTATTGATGCTGCAAGGTCAGATTTCTTTGCATTAAGGCGATGAAAACAATCACAAATTTCAATCAGGATATTTGACGCTAGATTTGTTCCAACCTCAGACTTTACCATATGCATTATCACTGACCTGAACACATCCACTGGGGGTGCATTATGCTTATGCAACATCAACCTAAGGATTCTGGATGCAGGAATGGGCATTTGAGCTCTTGACAATGAAAGAGAGACCCTGGTCAGAATGTCATGTTGTAGTAATCCAGATTTTTCTTTTGCAATTGTTAGAACAAGATCAAATGCTTTTTGAAGCCAGCATTCATCACATGAGTAGGATAATTCAGTGATCATCCTACTGACCACCAAGACTCCAGGAAAACCATACAACCTTCTAAAATCATTAAAAGCTTCCCATGCTTCTTCCACATCATGTTCCTTCAATGCAATTCCAAGCTTTTCCAACAAAATATCATGAGTAGAACCTGCCCAACATAGACGTTTTGTTTGAATGCTAGATGAGATAAGTCGATGAAGTGGAGTCTGGTGATGTTTATGACATATGTTTGATTCGGGAAGTGCACCGGCATGGTATCCAGAGCTAGATATTATATCATAGACCAAACCCGAGGCAGACTTCACAAAGGTTGAGGCCAGATGCAAATCTAATGCAAAGAACTTGATGAAGTGAGGACACGTCCTGAATACTCTCATTGATTATAATGGCATGTAGAAGGAACTGCCAAACTCATTCCCCTGATGTACAAAAGTTGGTAGAAATTACTCATATGGAATGCATTACATATATCAATAAACTTGGATTATAGATGTAATTCACCTGGCCAAGTATTGGTGGTTGATTGGTGGAAATATTATCTTGCTATAACTTCTCCTGCATTCATCACAAAAAGTGAGACTGTTAAAAAAATTTAACATCTACACTATTTACCAAGGAAGACAAGACAGAGAAAGGTAAGTGCATTAACACTATAAAATAGCACCCAGAGAATTCAGATAGCACAGATCAGCAATCAAATTATTTGAAAGCTTAGTGACAGGAAAAAGCTTTTCAGTGTTGCCATTACATGGGAAATCATAAGGAAGAAAATGTGAAGGAAACCTTCAATAAACCTATATGTTTTAATCTAAGTTTCAAAACTGAGGGAAAAATATAAGGAAAAAACTATCAGCCTCAAAGACCCCTCTTTCTCACTCCCCACTGCTTCACAATGGATGCTTTCTGTAGCTAAAATGCTACACTCTCTCACAGCAAGCTTTCTCTAACCCTCCTTCAGCAGGCCTCTCTCTCACCTCTTTGCATAACTTCTTTGGATGTTGGTTGGACTTTTTTTCCCAAACTACAATCATAGCCAATTTTATTCTGAACAAATTTTATTAAATTATATATTCAATGAAATTTGCGCAACAATGAACTGGTCCTGAATTTGACTGATCTGAAGTCACCTTCCAAGGACCTTAGTTTAGCTTGTTTTGAGGCACCATCCAATGCCATTTCTAGAGAAAACACTTGAAACAAAAATGCATAAATCACTCGAGGAAAGATTTTAACTTTATGGGAGTTCACAGCCACATAAATTCCCTCAAGTGTGACAGAAGGAACAGTAATCAGGCTTAGCAAACTCAGTAATTACCCTCCTCCGGTTGGAAAGTTGTTAACTGGAAAAAATTATGCCTAGTTGGTAATATTGGCCATCCATAGTAGTCCACTGTTACGTGGAACCAAAACGTTATTAATTCTGTGTTACCGGTCTCATTACAGCTGATGCACCGGCACCACCGACACAATCGAGAAATCACAAAAGCTTGCGCGCAACACAGCCTCCAAGAAAATATCGGGATTACGTATAGTGATTTTAGTATCTCAATTAATTACACTTACAGGAGATTGATATATATTACATGGATGGAATATTGGTATATTGTTTAGAACTAGGGTATACAGGTATACACGTGCGTGTCCTTTATGTTTGTGCCCTTTCTGTTACAACCGTGGCTTGCTGTAGCCAAGGGCGCTGATGTGGCTACTGGCGTATATATTGGCCAGGCAAAATATTAAAAGGAAGAAAAAGAATATTCATTCTGTCTTCTTCTCTGCCTTTGTCTTCTCTCTCCCTCTGTCTCTCGAACTTTCCCCTTTTCCCCCTACTGTTCATCGTTTTCTTCCCTTTCCCCAGAACTCCCCTTCCGCTTTTATTCCCAAAATCCAGTGTCACCTGAGTACCAGAGGCCAGGACAGTTGAATCGGCTGGAAGGCAGTATTGACGTCGATTCGATTGCAACATTCTGTTACTTAATTTACAGAGTATAAAATTAGTTCTCAAAATTAGTATAATGTAAAATAAAAAAAAATTAGAGTTAGACTTAAATTATAATATATCTCGATATTCTAATAGCAGGAATGACTGAAACTGCAACAAATAATGAATTATAAAAGCAAAGGTATACCACTATAAGCAGTATAGGCATCAACCATCACACCAACTCGATCCACAGTCAGGCAATAGATATCTCTCCTTCAAATTGTTTCTTGAATTAGCAATTGAACCAATTCTCATGAATGACATCAGCACATAAAAAGCATAAGATCATCAATTAATCATCAAGTAATGGACTATTCAGGATAAACATAGCATCGAAGGTCATGATATAATGCAAAAAAATAGAACAATTACTTTAGTGTAAAGTTCTTTCTTTCAACTTCAGTGTCTTCGACCACCAAACAAGAGAAAATAGTCTGTTAGAATATCCTTTTTATCTTTTTTTTCCATAACTAATTTCCCTTCACTCAACTTTTCTTGGATCCAAATGCTACCAGTGAGCTTCACAGCCCCAATACTTCAATTTCATCCCGAATTCAGAATATTTCTCATTTACAAAACAGAGAAATCAGCAAGAGGAAGAATTCATTGGTCTCCAAATTCGACAAAATAAACAAATCGTAGTGCTAACACCTTAATTCATGGCGACCATAAAAAAATTTTCAATGTTGATACTTCATCAAGTCACAAAATCAAATAGGGACAGAGAGCGATGCAGCATCTTGCTGTTCAGCGAAGCGGAAGCGTGGGCGTGAGTCTGAGTCGCTTCTCTGCGCCGGCCTCTCGTAGCTGGCAACGTGCGAGGAAAAATTGATCCTGGTAGCGAAGTGAAGCGCCCTGGGGTACCACCGTTTTTTTTAATGAAACTTTCTGTAGTTTTTTTTTTTTTTTTTGCTTTTTCATTGGCTATTTGCGTAATATTAAAATCCATGCCGATGATAGCGGCGACAATTGCCCTACTAAAAAAAAAATTATGTAATTAAAAGAAAATATAAAAATAAATATAATAATAATTAAATTAAAGTTTTTTATTGACCAGATCAAGTATTTTTAATTATCCATATAAAATTTTTATTTATTAGTCATTATAACTTATGTATTTTTTATAAAAATTAAATTAAAATTTGGACAATATTTTTAAAATAATAATATAATATTTTTTAAATTTACTATACTAGAAATTCTAAAAATAAAAAAATGATCACCTTTACCAAAAATATTTTGAATTTGGCCCTAGTTTGATGTAACACTTTAATGTTTCAATTTGAATTTATTAGATATTTTGACTTAAGATAATTATTAACAAAAATAATTAATATGTTATCAATTATAAATAAACTTAAATTAATTTTATGTTAGAGATAAAATAATAATTAGGCATACTATAATAATGTATGGTTTTTTATTGATATGAGAATAATTAATAAAATAAACATTAGTAAATTTATTTTAATCAAAATTAATTATATATAAAAAATATAATAATCAAAAGCTAAATTTCCCCCCACACGGGGCCCCTTCTCCTCGGCAATAAATCAATGCCTATTGATCAAATTCATCCCCTCTCTCTTTCTTTTTCTTCTTCCTCCTCATTCAGTATACTTGCTGCCATGGCTGCTCTGCAGCTACCATGAAGAACTGACTGTCACCATTATTTGCTATGTTGCTGTGGTCGCTGAGGAAAATAACAAATTCATGCAACTGAAAATTTTCTCATTGTTATACAAATTTTACTTCCTTTTATTTTTAAATTGTTACCCAATTATTGTAAATATAACATGTTACCTTTGTTAGATTTTGAAGCGGCGAAAACAACCACAAAAGCGGAATTTACAATCGATTTTATATACCTCCGGCCATTTATGCTCTGTTTTTCGACGATCGATTCGGACCGGCTCCGTGTTTCTGAACACTCCTTAACACGTTTAGATGGTGTATTGCTTGAGTTGGATGCCAGG
>JAOVVI020004979.1:0-16989 GCA_028571085.2 Nepenthes alata
GATGGCGCAAGTTTTCGAGACAATTTTGGGTTTACACGGGTTTTTAAACCACCTGATTGCTCCATTTTGAATTCCTTGTGCCATCATTGCTTCTTCGTCTTCCTCGTTTCGTCTTGTGAAGAAGAAAACACAAACCCTAGCGCCGACCATGTCTTCCGTTGTAAACATTGCCTCTGTTTTGAGAGAAACTGATGTGAAGGTCCTTTATGTGGAGTTTAACATTCCGCGGGAGATCGCCTTCAGCATTCCAGAGAAGGACGATCGAGCCATTTTGCCGCCCAAGGGCTTCGTGACCATTTACGAGGCCCTACTAAGGAGTGGGCTCCACCTCCAAGTTCATGATGAACTGATGTCAATTTTCCAGGTGCTCCGGGTTCCTATCGCTCAATTTCACGCCAACTCCGGCAGGTACTTGTGCTCCCTCTATATTTTTCTTCGTCAACATTCGAGGTTATTGATGATGTCAATGGTGAGGGCGATCTTTAAGATCAACCAGCGAGCGGAGTGGATCTCTTTGTCTCCCCGTAGCGTTATTAAAATCATCACCGCCATTTACGACTCCCTCAAGAACTGAAAGAACCAGTTCTTTTTTGTTAACGTCGGAGAGTCTTGGCCCCTGTCTAAGGAGTGGGGTCAAGTGACTGAGGTGTACACGGAGGCGCCTCCGGAGACGGCCTCCCTGAAGTGGTTGGTTGAACTGATAGAGAAGAATCTAAAGGACTTTCGGAGTGAGCATTTGGTCTCTCGTGCGGAGGCGAAGAAGGCTAATTGGGGGCCTTCGTCTCCGGTCCAAAAATTGAGGATCCAGCCGCCAGAGGTCTTGGAGAAAAAGAAGAGGAAGAAGGGTAATATTATTGGTCCCTGCCTTATTGATTCCAGTCCTCCCAGTCCAAGGCGAAAGAGGGCGGCCTCGGTGGTGGCTTCTTCGTCGTCCTCTGGGCCAAACTACCTTTCTGCAGGACATTTTAGGGACATTGGCGCCTCATCTAGGGTTGAAGTTGAGGCGGCCATTGAGGCTTATAAGACCAAGCTGAGCGGCGACGTTGTCTGGTGCAGCCTGTGCCATTGGAGTCGACTCGGGAGCCACCCATTGAGGCTCCTAGGCCGCAGGAGCCGTCAGTTGGATCTCCTGTTGTGGTGATTCTGGCGAGGCAGCAAGAGCAGATTTTGGAGTCTCCCACCGTTTCCAGAGAGCTAGCCAGGAGGGAGGGCACTCCAGAGGATCCCATGGCAGAGTTCATTGCTGAGGCTGCTGCCAGCCCTGTCGACGTGGGCCCCCTTCCTTGCTCATCGTTGTTTGCGACAGAACTTGGTGCGAGGCCAGAAAAACCAGCGCGGAGAATCTGGGAGGTATAAGCCCTGTTGCCCTCCTTGCATTTTGATTTACCCTTTCTGATCCCCTTTTCCTTTTTTATGCAGGCGGACAGAGTATCCAGCGCAATGGCCAAGGTGCTCAGGCAGAGAGACTTGGTGGTCTCTAATAGGGATAAGGAGATCGCCTGGCTCGAAGCTAAGCGGGCAGCTTTGGGGGCTGAGCACCGTGAGGACGCAGCTGCCTTGGAGGCTGTTCTGGCGGGCGTGGAGGCGGAGAACCTGAGTTTGAAAGCTGAGGTTGCCCATTTGAAAGAGGAGAATGAACGAGCCAAAGGGCGCATTGATCAACTTGCTAGGCAAATGGCGACCTTCGAGAATGATTTGAGTCTCCATATCTGCCCCCACGAGGTTGAGGGCATGATGCTGGCACGGTTGTTGGAAAGGGTCAACATTAGCCAGTGTATTGTACGGCTCGTTGATCCCGACTTTCCCATGGATCTCATTAATTTATCGAACCGGTCAGCACAGCGTCGAGATAGCCTTGTGGGGGAGCCTCAAGATAATCAAAGGCCACCACCGCCTCTGTAGCTTTTGCGATTGTATATGTATTTTTTTTTTCAATTCAATGATGTATTTCTTGATTCAGCAATAATACAAGTTGCCCTATGTTTGTCACATGCTCTTGCCTTCGTATTTAGCTTCTTTCACATTCTTGGCGGCCAACTGGGCAAGGAGAGTTGCGAGTTGGCCGCCTGCTTTGTTTTTGGGGCGTTAAAGGTGTCTTCTAGGCCGTTGTGTATGTTAAGCCATCTTAGAATTTTCCTGTGAGTAAAGCTTGGCGGCGCTGCCCAGGTATAGACTTGGGCGGCCTGCTTTGGTGGAGCATTTTGCTCCAGTCGACCATCGTTGGCTAATCACGCTATCTCCTTACGAAGAAGGTCGTCGCGTGTGTTATGTTAGCCCCCTAAGATTTTTTTGACCGCTAATGGGATACTTGGACGACCAAGGTTTAGATACGACCACTCATGGGCCGCCTAGATGACCGGGGTTTAAAGACGACCACTCATGGGCTGCCTGGATTACCAGGGTTTAGTAACAAGAGGGTGAAGACCCTTCCGACTTAGGGGCAGCCTAGGTCGATTTGAACCTCCAATGAGAACCACACATATATATATATGCACATGCAACATGCTAAGGAAACACTTATTTTACTTAATCGAATCGCGCACACAAATGCAAGAAACAAACCTGGGTCTCTACTGGTAGTAGCGCTTGAGGTGGATCGCATTCCACGTTCACGAGACTAACTTTCCATCCTGGTTTTGGAGCTTGTATACCCCATTTTGCAGGACGGCGGAGACTAGAAAAGGCCCTTCCCAATTGGGGGAGAGCTTGTTTTGGCCGGCCACCTTTCCTGTGGCATCGATGCTTCGTAAGACCAAGTGTCCAACGTCGAACTGCCTCGCTTTTACCTTATTGTTGTAGTAGCTGCTGGTAGGCTGCGGTCCATATTCTAGCGGCATCGCGAGCTTCTTCTAACAAGTTTAGGTGTTCCCGGATCTTTTGGGAGTTAACCTGTGGGTCGAAGGATTCCACCCTGAGACTTGGAAGCCCGATTTTGACCGGGAGCACCGCTTATGTCCCGTAGCAAAGACTGAAGGGCATCTCTTACATTGGTTCCTTCGGAGTTGTTCGATAAGACCAAAGGACTGAGGCGAGCTCGTCTACCCAAGAGCCCCCTGCGTCCTCCAGCTTGGTCTTGAGCCTGTGGAGTAGTGTTTGGTTCGTGACCTCCACCTGTCCATTCACTTGAGGGTATTCCACCGAAGTGCAGACCAACCAAATCCTAAGGCTGGTGCAATACTTGGTGAAGCATTTTCCCAAGGTTTGAGTTCCGTTATCAGTCACAATGACTTCTGGAACGCCAAATTTTCTAATGATGTTCTGGCGGACGAA
This sequence comes from Nepenthes alata, assembly GCA_028571085.2. Lineage (NCBI taxonomy): Eukaryota > Viridiplantae > Streptophyta > Magnoliopsida > Caryophyllales > Nepenthaceae > Nepenthes > Nepenthes alata. The sequence continues at coordinate 3,271 of JAOVVI020004979.1, forward strand.
CTCAAGTACATTGTGTTCTGTGATTTTGGCCAGCGGTACGGTCTTGACCTACTTTGTGAAGTAGTTGATACCTGCTATGATGAATTTTCTTTTCCCGGTTGCCATGGGAAATGGGCCAAGAATGTCAAGTCCCCATTGCGCGAAGGGCCACAGAGCATGGAGGGATTTTAGCTCGACAAATGGCTGGTGGCAAAGGTTGTCGTGAAGCTGGCAGCTTTTGCACCTTTTTACAAACTAGAGTGCATCCTTTTTCATCGAGGGCCAATAGTAGCCCTGCCACATGATCTTGAATGCTACGTTTTTTCCACTGACATACGATCCACAAATCCCAAGGTGCACTTCGCTCAAGACGTAGTCCGCCTATTTAGGGGTTAGGCAACGGAGGTACGGAGTTGAGTAGCCGCGGCGATACAGCCGCCCGTTGACTATAGTGTACCAGCCGGCCGTTCTCTTTATCCCCCTGGCGTCTTCTGCGTCTTCTGGTAATGTTTCGTCTGCTAGATACCTCAGGTAGGGTGTCGTCAAGTTTTCTATCCCAGAGACCTGCATTGCCTCCTATCCCACTATATTGGGAGAGTTTAGGACCTCCTGCATGTTCCTCAAGTACTATTCCAGATTTTCAGCCGTCACTGGTCTTGCCAGCTAATCGGCCTTCCAGTTTTCAATTCTGGGAACATGGACCAAGGTCAGATTGTCGAAGTCACGGACGGCCTCCCTTGCCCTGGCCAAGTATTTGGCCATATGTGGGTTGTTTGCCTTGAAGTTCCCATTAACCTAGTTAATGATCAGCTCGGAGTTGCTATAAATAGAAAGTCACTTGGCTGAGCACTCCTTTGCTAATCTTAACCCAGCTAGCAGGGCTTCGTATTTGGCAACATTATTGGTGTTCCGAGAGTTGAGTCTAAGGAAGTATTTCACCTCACACCCGTCAGGGGTGGTGAGGACCACCCCTGCTCCACTGCCCGTGTCTATGGATGATCTGTCTACGTGGAGTATCCATTTTGGAGCCTCCATGTGCTGTTCCGCATTCTCTAAGGGCTGCTCTTCGAGAATTGGGGTCGTGGTCTCAACAATGAAGTCGACCAGAGCCTGTGCCTTTATGGCTGGCCTTGGCCTTAACTCAATGTGTAACTTGCTCTTTAGGGGCTAGTAAGTGAGAACTATGGTGCGGTGTGCCTGAAAGTAGGGCCTTAGTTTTCACACATAAAATAAGAGAGCTAAGGCCAACTTTTTTGTGCGTAGGTAGCATGTCTCTGGGCCGGTCAGTATTTTGCTCACATAGTTGACCGACCGTTGGGTATCGGAGTCCTGGCGTACTTGGATGGAGCTGAGGGACACCTCTGATATTGCCAAGTAGAGGTATAGCTCTTCGCCGATCTTTGGCGATGTTAGTAAGGGCGGGCAAGCCAGGTACTGCTTCAACTCATTGAAGGCTGCCTGGCAATCTGCCATCCATTGGAATCCGTTTGATTTTGTTCCCCTCAAAGCCTTAAAGAATGGCTGATACTTGTCACCAGACTTCGCTAGGTAGTGGGACACGCTGCCAATCGTCCAGTCAGTCGCTGGACATCCTTGACGCTTCGTGGGGGAGCCATGTCCGCGAGGGCCTTGATCTTCTCTGGGTTAGCCTTGATCCCTCGCTGGGAGATGATGAAACCCAGGAATTTTCCTGAGGCTACCCCGAAGACACACTTCACCGGATTCAGGTTCATTTGATGCTCACGGAGCACCTCAAATGACTCCGCCAGATCACGGATATGGCCGCTTGTAATTCTACTCTTGACGAGCATGTTCTCAACATAGACCTCCATATTACGGCCGATATATTTTTCAAACATATTGTTTACCAGCAGCTAGTAGGTGGCTCCTGCGTTCTTCAGTCCAAAGGGCATCACCTTATATTAGTAAGTCTCCTGCTCTGTTATAAACGAGGTATGCTCTTCATTCTCAAAACTCATCTGGATCTGGTTATAGCCTGAATAGACATCCATGAAACTCTGCAGCTCATGCTCGGACGTCCAGTCTACCAGCAGGTCAATCCTGGGTAAAGAAAAGTTGTCCTTTGGGCAGGCTTTGTTAACGTCGGTGAAATCGACACACATTCACCACTTCCCGTTGCTGTTTTTTACCAGGACTACGTTGGAGAGCCAATCAGGGTATTGGACCTCTCTGATGAATCCAGCATCTAGAAGTTTTTTTACTTCCTCCCGGATGGTGATCAACTTTTCTACTGAGTGGTTTCTCTTCTTCTGCCTGACGAGTTTTCGGTCTGGGTCGAGGCCCAGCTTGTGGAAAATTACCCGGTCCAGAATCCCAGGCATGTCAGCAAGAGTCCATGAAAAGATGTCAGCGTTTCGTCGCAGGAATGTGATCAGTTCTTCACGCAGTGCATCGGTGAGTGAGCTACCGATTCATATGAACTTTTCTGGATCTTCTAGATTCAGTGGGACTAGGTCGGTTGCCTCACCAGACTGTACCTGGTGCAAGATTGTTTTGTCTCGATGGTCAAGTTCTCCTACTACCCTGGTGAGGTCGTTAGGAGCGATTTGGGACATGTAGCATGTTCGTCTAGTGACTTGGTCACCTAGTACTTCACCCACACCGTATGGCATTGGATATTTTATTTTGAGGTGTGGTATTGAAGTGACGGCCCCAGACGCTGTTAGGCACGGTCGGCCCAGTATTGCATTGTATACAGAGGGCAAATCGACTACCAAGAAGGTAAGTGTACGACTCCCCATTCTCAGGTATGTTCCCAGGGTGACTTGTAGTCAGATCATCCATTGGACGGGCACCGACTCATTATTAATGCCATACAATGGGCCTTCCGCATATTTTAATTGACTCTTTTTTAAACCAACTTTAAAAATGCATCGAGGTAAAGCAAATCACAAGAACTTCCATTGTTAATAAATACTCATTTCATCTGGTAGTCAACGCTACCGTCGAAAATGAGTGTAGATAAAACAATGGGGTCTGCATGGGCGAAAACTACATGTGCTAGGTCATTGTCACTAAAACTAATGACGGTGTCAGTTGTGCGTTGCTTCTTATTCCCTGCGTGCTGGTCCCTGTTGTCTACTGGATTCTTGATCGGTCGGGTGGTGATCATGTTGACCACTCCTTCCGCGACTCGGTTTTACGGTGGAGAGGACCCCGATCCTTCTCTGTCCATGGTGCCAGAGCTCTGACCAAGGCCTTTAACAAACCTGGTGAGGTGGCCCCTTCTTATTAGTTCCTCAATCTCCGCTGAAGGGTCTTGTAGTCCTCTATGGAGTGCTCAGGAGATCGATGGAAATCGCCGGACTTGGCTGGATTTCCTCCCTCCACCTTCTTAAGTGGTTTTGGCCACTTAAGGAACTTCTCCCCACATATCTGCATGAGGACGTTTGAGCGCGTGTTAGTTAAGGGCGTTCGGCTGATAGGCCCGTATTCCTTTTGCTCTGGCGGCCCAATCCTATGGTGATTTCAGTTGAAGTGATCACCGCCGTTGTGTTTCCTCTTTCCTTCAGGCTTGAAAGAGCGAGGTTGTTCAGGCTGGTTGGGAGTTTTGCCTCGTTGGCCTCTTCTGCTGCCACGTAGGCCCGGGTGATAGACTCTGCTTCCTAAAAGGTCTACCGATTCTTATGCGCCAGGTGCCTAAAGAACTCTCCATGCGCCAGCGCTGAAATGAAACTACCCACTTTCATTTCCTCCGTGAGTCGAGGGATCCGCCTAGCTTCTACCACAAAGTTATCTAGGAACCTTTGCGGGTTCTCCCCATGCTTCTGCTTAATGTTCGACAGATGTCATGGCCGTTTTTCCTCCCTGCGGCTAGAGGCATACTGAGACAAGAAAAGATTTTTAAGCTCCTGAAAACTTCGGATCGAGTCTAAGGGGAGATGATGGAACAAAATGCGCACGTCCTGTGAGGTTTCGGATTTAAGAACCTGATATTAATGAGGTGATTAGTATCCTAATGATTAATACAAATCCTATGGAATGAATAACGTTTAGTATTTGAAGAAAAATTGGAAAAGTGTTCGGGTTCGTGCTGCTGAAGCACGGCCAGCAGGCTTGCGCCTACTGGGAGCTCGAGTCGTGGATAGAGCGTAGCTTCCAGAAGCTCCCCCTGCCCTCTTGCCGCTCGAGCGGAGCTTGAGTGAAAAAACGAGAACCGGCCCCGCTGGCTAGCCGCTCGAGTGCGCTCGAGCGGTGGGCAGCCAGTGGCGCGGCAACCTGCAAGCCGCTTGAGCCTCGCTCGAGCGGTGGCGCGGTATAAAGTCACGTCGTGCCTTCTCTCCTCTCATTTGTGCACGGGCCTAGGGTTTTTAGAGAGAGAGAGGGGGGACTCTAGAGAGAGAAGAAGGGAGATCGAGTCCCAGGAGTCCAGATCCGTCCGTGAGCCAGTTATAAAGGTAAAAGCACGCATCGAGGCAAGTGTTCTCATACCCACTTCTCATTCTCTTTCGATGTTTTGTCTGATTTGAGGGGATATTTTGTGTCGATACCCACCGTGAATGTTAGAATGTTGAAACCCATGCCTAGAGGTCCAAGAATATGTAGTTTGTCCGAATCGTGTCGGATTCGCCCGGTTTGGTTTCACCGAAACCCTAACCGACAAAAATTGGGGACTTCCCATTTCCCTCCCGTGTACCATGCAATTGACCTCAAAATATGAATCCCCACGTCCCAATGATGAATATATGTTGGCCGCGGGTCTGATTTTGAACATCTCGACCCGTTCACGGCGTTCGAGCCCTCTAAGTGGGCGTTATTACTGTTCACCCGAGACTGAAGGTGGAAAATGCATGTTGTCACCTTCGTAAAATGTTGAAATGACCCTAGAATATGAATCCCCGTATCCCAATTGTATGTATATCGACCGGATGCCGGATCCCGCAAGATTTGACCCATTCATGGCATCCGGGAGCCTTAAAAGTTCTCCGTAATTGTTCATCCAAAAATGAATGGGAAGTCGCATGCTTCCATCATTGTGTTAAGTTAAACCGAGCCCAAATGTGAAATCTCGTGTACCAATTGTGCGTACGTGTCCATCGGATGTCCGATCCCTCAAGTATCAAACTGTTCACGGCGTTTGGATGCTCAAAACGAAATCTGATATTGTTTACCCAAAAAGAATTGAGAAACGTATATGTTATTCCCTCGTAAATTGTTATTAAAGTAATGTTTAACTATTTAAACGTAAATGTAAGTTCCAAAATGTGTATCTGTGTGATGGAAGCAAGGGAATGAGTCCCGAAGGTTTCAAAGTGATATGTGATCATCGGAGGTATGGAATCTAATCTCTCTCATGAACTTGGATTGAATGATTTGTTGTGAATAAGGGAATTGAGTCCCACTAGAAATTGTGAACCGAGTTGTAAATGAAAGGGAATCCACATTGTGTCTTTTGATGATATAATCTCCCGGATGGAGATGTGTTTGGTGGAATGATCTCCTGGTTGGAGATGTTTGTGATGGCAATAAGATTTCCCGAGATGTGATTGTGTGTAGTAAATGTGGATTTCCCTCGCCAAGTGTTGAACTAATCTTGAAACTAGGACCCTGATACGTAGGGGTAGTATTCTTTAGCATTCCATGTCCATCACGATGTGAACCCGAGGAATACTTGGCCTGATTCGTAGCGGGCGATGTTCATTGTACGCTTTAGGAAACTATTGTGGAAAAATGAGGATTGCTCTGATCCCCGGGGGTGTGGGGTGTGTCGGTTGAACACTACATAGCGAGATGTAGTTATTCGTTGACTGTTGCATGGATGCAACTAGTGGTCGTGTGCTGCCAACCTAAAAATGTAGTCGTGGCTTTAGAATGTGTAGCGAACACATTCTTGTCCTCGTTCTCTCGCATCGTTGTTTAGTACGGTCTACTAGCCCGGGTGCGCAAAGATGATGTAATAATGAAAATGATTAATGATGAATCGATGTAACCGTGAGAACCGTGGGAATCAAGTGATTCCAGATGTTTCCTGTTCCCTTTCCTGTTTCATGGTTATGGAGAGTACCAGTATCTTTCCCCTGTTCCAGTTCTTGTATATACCTAGGAGATGTGTTTATGATTATACTTACTGAGTTGTAAGCTCACTCTTGTTGTTGTTGTTTTCCTTTCAGATGAGAACACTTAGCTGGCGCCAGATAGTTATAGCAAGGAGAGGCTTGCTTGAAGTGGTTGGCTTGACGTCAAGTGCGCAAAGGATTTGGACTTAGAGTAGTATCGGATTGTAAACAGCCACTCAGGGTTGGATGTGGCTTGTTGTTGTTATTTTTATGGTTTTGTTATGCTTCCGCAGATTATGATGATATAGTATGCTTCCACGTCTATATTAATGTTTTGAGTTTTGTTTCATATTAGATGGCATCTCTCTAAATATAATACGGTAGAGTAGGAGTACTGTATTGGAGCAATGGATCATATGGCAGATGTTGTGATCCTTTGTGGTGTGTTGTAGGCTTTGTGTTAAGCCTTTTGTTAGATGTGTGCTTGTACAGGATCTATTTAACAGGTTGTATTTTTTTGTTTTCGTCCAGTTGAAGAGGAAACTCTACTGAAATTTATGTAGAGTCCATAGGTTAATTATGGGCTTTTGTTTATTTTGCCAATGACGGAGGTTATTCAATGGAGAATAATCCAGTCTGTCACACGTCCCCTTTTAAAGTGAGTGGGAAACAGCGACACATGGCTGCATCCTCCAGCCCTTGTAGACCCAGATGGGTGCGGAAGTGAGCGAGATGATTGACGGGATCTGCACTCCCATCATAAGAGTCAAGGGCTGGCATTTTAAACTTCGCCAGCATGGGATGGTTTAAGATCTCCACTGTTAAGGGAGATAAGTCAATGCTGGCTGTGCGCTCATCGTCTTTGTAGATGCAGTTCCATATCTTCTCCAGCCTTAGATCATCTGGAACGACATTAGCAGATCTTTTGGAGTTTAGATATGCCCTCAACTCCATTCTCTCCCTGGCTTGTCCAGCAGTCGGGCAGCTGCTATCTCCCGTAGATCTAGCCACCCGGGTGGCTCCCTCCTGAGCTTGGGGCCAAGATTCTACTCGGGAGTATCTAGGGTTCCTTAGCTCTAGACTTTCCTCCGGGGTAGAGCTAGTTCCCCGCTCCTCGTGCCTTAAATGACTTTTGGTATGTGAGGATACGAGCGTGGGAGTGCTAGTTAGCATTCCAATCTGTCGGGCCAGAACATTCTATCTCTCGCTGGTGCTGGGGCCACCGCCCATGCAACCCTTAACTGTGCTTGCTCCTTGCGGGAGCAGAGTATCTTTAGCATTCTATCCATGTTGTGCATATGCTATGCCAGGTTTTGGAAGAAAGATGCTGGAATTCCACCGGCTATCCTGTTGACCACGGCGCCAATGGCGTGGTCCTGGTTAAGTGAGACTATGTCTAGGGCTTGCTCGCTTGCTTGCGCTCTTGTGTTCACAATTTTGTTTAAGAGTGTTGATCAAAAAGAGCTTCTGGGAAATGTAGTTGCCTTTTTGTATGCGTTTCCCACAGACGGTGCCAATGATGCGTACCTGGATTCAACTATGAACAGATTCAGATTCACTCGATTGTTTAGATCAGGCTCCGTTCACTGAGTCTGAACCCTACACACCACTACAGTAAACAAGAAATTAGGTGCCGATGGGATATTATCCCACCGAAAACACTCTGATACTCATGTCAGTAACAAGCCTTCGAACTTTAACAAGGTGAATTGATAAGTAAAAAGAAAGAGAGAGCGGGATTAAGATTGGTGGGAGTGTTAGCCTGTAGATGCAAGAGACGTTCCCGTGACTCATTGAGAGTTTATTTTTCAGACTCAATGTTCGCAAGGAACGAGTGGGAGCTATGTTTTGAAAGTGTGGTAGCTTAGAAGGACATTTTTTAGGGAGCGGGCGTAGTCTCTGTAATCTAGAGGCTTGGAGTGGGATTGACAAAGTAAGCGATTGAGAGTTAGTATGCTCACCCACTGCATGGTATTTTACGTCTGTGTTTGTGTCTCAGATCGTGTCCCTCCAAAGTGGAGACTCTGGGGTTATATAGACGAAAGGGAGTGCGACCTTCCTTGGCTAGGAAGGCGTGATCCCTTCCCTGGTGTTGGGCAGCCTTCCTTGAGTAGTAATGCTTGACTTGCATGATCTGGTGTCCTTTCCTTTCTGAGCGGGCAACGGGTCTCCAGATTATCTGCCTTCATTTTGTGCTTTTGTTACCGTTAGACTCCATCGTTGGCAAGGAGAGAGAATCTGGTGCCTTCCTCATGTGGAGGGTGCTGAATCTGTTGATGCCTTCTTTAGAGGAGATTGACTTGAAGGAAGGCGTGAAATCAGGGAAAGGACCATTGCTTGTTGTGTACAGGAACGCCTGCCAAACTGGGTCCGGCCCGTATTAGGTTTTATATCTTTTGCGGCTTACTGCTACAAAACTTTCGCCGGTCAACAGGAATGTTGACCTTCTTGAGGGAGCACGTTGGCCGCCTGGTTGCTGTGCCGGGCGGTCAATGCTAGCGTTAACCGTCTAACACGCATCTGGGCTTTTCTACACTTTGGGCCATTTTTTCTTATTCGGCCTGCCAGCAATAGGCCTACCCATCAATTTTTATTCGATTAATTAGGTTTATTTACTTTTGAATAATTTGGATATGATAAAAATTAATTAAATATTATGACAAGTTTGGAGAATATTTAGATTTGTTGGGCCATCGACCGAAGTGTACCCGTCCGATCGCCGAGTACCAATTTGAGTTTTGAGATTTTAAGAAAAACGAATAAATAAATAAATAATAATAATAACAATAATAATAATAATAATATGATGCTGGGGAAATCGCGGAAGGGGATTCACGGAAGGAGAAGCAGAAGCGGAGAGGAAGAAAGGAGGGGAGAGAAAGAGGGACGGTAGGTAGAGAGAAAAAAGGAAAAATGATGTTTCTGGGTCCGATTTTGAGCACTAGTGAGTTAGGGAAGTGATAAATCGGGTCGAGACAAGTGCTCCCATACCCTTTTTATTCTCTCTTTCAATTTTTATTCATTTTCTCTTGAGTGCTTTCATTTCGGCACCAACCCAAAACTTGTATAATTTTTTTGCCGTTTGATGCCACAGGCACCCAATCCAGTGGACCCATGCCTACTGGGTGCTCGAGCACCAGTGACAGGCGCCAAATCCAGCAACAGTGCACCAAAAGCGTGCCAAGTTGGTGCTCAAGCGCCAACTTGTGATATAAACTCGCATTAGGGTTTTTCTTCGGTCATTTTTTGTCTTCTAGAGAGAGGAGAGAGAGAACATGAAGGAGAAGAGAGAGAAGGAAGAGATCGAGGTTTCTTAGTCCAATTTTGGCTTAGAGCTAGTTAGAGAAGTAGTAGATAAGGTCAAGACAAGTGCATCCATATACTTTTCTTTCTCTCTGTGCACTTTTTGTTCAATTCTCTTCAGGTATTCTCATCCGATACCGTTTAAGTTTATATTTTATGGAACACATATCTTGACCATGCACATAAGTCGATCTCATGTCCGATTTGTAAAATTTGTACTGTATATTACTTCACGAAATTGTAACCCGGACCCCTTTTGGATTTACCCAAATTATTTGAGATTTATGCTTGATTAGTCCTTAGAAACTTGAAACCCTAGCTTCATGGACATGGCTACTTTGATTATTGGTTATTTATTCACATTTACATTATATATGTTATTTTGTGTATACACCAGAAATTACATTGTATGCATTTGTGAAGAGATTTATTGTCCAAAAGCTCTAAAGTTATATTTGGCTCATTGTGGTAAGAATTTCTTACATATTCTAAGCTTTATGTTTATTTATGCATGTAATTAAGGGCATGTGAAAATTTGAACTTATAAGAAAATGATTATCTATGTCCGTATCAAAGAAGTATAAAAGTTATGCAAAGTATTTGAATGGAACTCCACAATCAATTATGTTTGATGATTTGTTCTCTAGGGAGTGAGTACTTTGTATAAGTTTTTGGTGGAAACTTCCCTTAAGAATATGTAATTAAGAATCTAGACTAAAAATTTATATTTTAGAGGGTAGTATTCTCTCGTATGTCTTAGATCATTACAGTGGTAGACCAAGGAATGCTCCTCGGCCACAGGAGATGCTACGACGGCATATTTGTTATCTTCCCCTGTATATCGAGTGAAAGGTATACTGTCCGCCACAGAATGTTAAAATTTGAGGTATCGTGGGTAGCGCCTTAGAATGTATGGATGCATACACATTCCATTCCTCATTCAACTATTTCGTTAGCTAGTAAGGCCTACTGGCTCTGGTTCCTAAAAATAAAAAAATTTCTTTATGTTTTAGAACATAAAGGGAGAATAAGTAAAATAGAAAAGATAAATGTATTCTGAAAATGTATTTGTTCATGTTTCGTATTTATGCATTTATATTATACTTCTATATCCTTCCTCTATTTTATTTTAAGTATATTGGTTATTATCTTTGATTATATTGTACCTTGCTGAGCATTTAGCTCACTCATTGCTATTTTCTTTCCTTCAGGTGAGCATGAACTTATACCTAATATGGCAGAGTAGAGCTTAGAAGTTGGCTAGACTGCAGACCTTGGAGGAAGATCTAATGGACTTAGTTTTTATAATTTTGTACCCTTGTATGGAGTATTTTGTGAATTTTTGAGATGGTTATGTATATTGATGTAGCTGTATATTCCAGACATATAGATAGTTTAGTTTTCGTTGTATTTTGATTGTTGTATATATTTTCGTAGGTTTTTATGGTTTGTTTAGGTACCGAGTGGCACCTTATCTTAGCCGACGTTGTAACCAGAGTTATGATATTGGTGTCATGAATTTTATTGTGGATTTTTTGGATCATGTTTGTATTTGTTGTTGAGATATATATGCTGTATAGGGATATTATATAGGTTTGTATTAGTCTATCGGCCATTTTACAGCTGAAGTCTTGCCAATTTTTGGCTAGAATTTTTGGGGTCATTACTGTTGGTATTAAAGAAGAGATGCCTTAAGCTTGATCTGAATCTTATGCGGAAGCCTATAATAGTATAGGCTAGACTGAATAAGTAGATGTAGGCATAGGATGGTTAAGCTAGATCGAATAGCTTTAGTTATCCTAGCTACCCTATTTGGACTGTTAGTTACGTTTAATTATGTAGATTGTTATATCCTATTTAGTATCTGACATGCAAACTAACCCTTATCGTTTTTGTTTTAGAATAGATATCCATATCCAATCATGTTGTCGAGATGGAGGACGACGTGTGGAGGTGGCCAGCCGCGTGATAGAGATGCGGAATACCTAAATTTGTTGGGTAGAATTGCCGACATCATTGACTCCAGTGCCTATACCAACTCCAGCCCCAGTTCCTACTAATCCTGGACTCTCGGCGTACGATCGATTTGTTCAAGAGAGAGTCCAAGAGTTCATGGGAAAGCCAGACCCAATTAAGGCTGATACATAGTTCTAGAGGTTAAAGAAGGTGTTTGATATTATCTATTATCCTAAGGAGGATAGGATGTTGCTTGCCTCTTATCGGTTGGAAGGTGAAGCTCACCATTGGTGGGAGCTGAAGAAGAGGGCTTTGGGTGTACCAGAGAGTGATATCACCTGGCCCATGTTTGAGGCTGCGTTCATGGTGAAGTACATTACATCCAACTTCTGTTAGTAAAATGAGGAAGAGTTTATTCGGTTGAGGCAAGGTAATAGGACAGTGGCGCTGAGTATCATGAAAAGTTCATGGAGTTAGCTCCAAATGCTCCGTATATGGTGGAAGACGAGGAGAGAAAAGCAAGGAAGTTTCTGCGGGGTCTGCAGGATGACATTCGCAAGCAGATGGCGACCAACAAGTTGAGGACCTACAGGGAGGTTTTGGATCATGCTTTGATCCACGAGAAGGACCTTGAAAAGGAGGAACACTTCAAGAAGAGGATGTCGAGCAGAAGTGGCACCGGTACAAACTCTAGTGCGGGATCGGAGAGACCGTCGAAGAGGGTGAAGCAAGTGGATCAAGGAAAGAAGGCAAGTCCTTCTAGACCGCCCAAGCAAGTTCCCACTAGTTTATGTTAGCATTGCGGGAAGTTTCATGGCGATAGGCCTAGCTACAAGGCGTTCGGTGTGTGTTTCAATTGTGGGCAGTCTGGGCACTTGATTAAATATTGTTCCCACTAGAAGAAAGCCCTTGCCTGTGAACTTGCTGTTCATGGAAAGCCATTTACTGTGACTGCTAGTGAAGCTAAGGTGTTTGATGTTGTAGTGAAAGTTATTCTTCCTATTTTTGGTGCTTCTACTACTGTGCTTTTTTATTCTGGATCCACCCATTTCTTTGTTTTGCCTCGATTTGCTTGTCATTTAGTATCCTCTTGTAATGACCTATGTTTCAAAACATAGTGATCCATAATCATTAAGTTAATATAATTAAGTTTAGGATAAATGGATTAAGAAAAAATGATGAGAAAATTTAATTCGGAAGCAAAAATAGGCACCATGGGCCTCGGCTCCCGAGCAGCGCCTGAGGCACAAACCGGGCGGATTTCACAAAATGGGTGTGCTTGAGCTATGCCCAAGGGGCCACCCGGGCACAAAAAATATAATCGACTGCCCAAAGGGCACTCGACGAGCGCTCAAGCGTGACCCTCCGAAATGCCTTGGCACTCGATGTGTGACGGACCGGGTTATTTTCCTTCAATAACCTTTGTTAAGTAACACATAACTTAAGCCCAATAATAATAATATAAGATTTTTGTAGAAAATTGGGTAGAGTTTCGTTTGTAAATTGGACGTCTGCCAAAATACAACACCCGTAATCAACCCAGTATAATAATCAACAACAAATCCCGCAACACAACAACATAATTTACAATTTATCACACTCTACAGGATCTAAATGCCACAACAACAAGGGTGGCACAGACAGTATAATTCCAGTACAACGCTGGCCATGAATGATGCCAACTAATAACCCAAACCGCGTCCACAATAAGAAAAACCTGCAGAAGCATAACAACCAAAATGTACAGCAAAAACTAAACCTTCGTCCATCCACATAAACATCCATAACATCATGGGACATGTTTATACAATTTTTCAAAAATAGAACAAAACACCTGTCTCATACATATAATCACACGAAGTCCAAGTCCCAAACTTTTCACGCGATATTAGCTACCTATTATGCTTCTATGGCCTACTCAGTCTCGTCAGGTATCAGTGCATTCTTATCTAAAAGGAGAGATAGCAAAGGTGAACGCACAACTCAACAAATGAAATCATACATCACTACAATAGGCAAATAAACAATGAAAATGACAAATGGATTGGGGAAGACGTACACTTTCAATGAAATATAAACATGAGAGGAAAGGAGACATCTACGATCGCCTGAGTCACATGTTTACATTAATTATAATATATACATTTTTATGATTTTTATTAATATTTGCAAACCAGGGCCAGTACGTCATACAAGACAACGATACGAGAGAACGAGGAAAGAAATGTGTTTACTACACATTCTAAAGCACTGGCTACATTTTAAGCCAGCACCACTCGGCCATCGGCTAAATTTTAGGCCTACAGCGCTCGGCCCACGACTACATTTTAGGCCAGCAGTACTTGGTCATTCGTTACATTTTAGGTCTGCAGCACTCGACCATCACAATTCGCTCCAAATCACCCGGGGACAAGGGCAATCCTCATTCTTTCACAGTAGTGTCCTATGGCGTACCACGAAAGAC
>JAOVVI020004980.1:0-16988 GCA_028571085.2 Nepenthes alata
TTTAAGATGTTTGTACAATAAATATTTTTTACTATGTATTAATTGTAAAGTAGCAAAATATATTTACAAAAAATGTCAAAAATTTAATTTCTAAACAACTCTTTACCAGATAGCAAGCAATTTTATCAGTTTTTTATTTTGATATTAAATTTATTAAAGGCACATCAAATTTAATACTAGATTTTTTAACAAGAAACTTTCTATAGGGAAACCACGCCACCTAAGTCCAATAAAGGTCAAAACAAAGCTATTCGACCGCCATCTACATGAACTAAACAATCTGCAAAAGACTATGCAATAACCTAAGTCACAAATTTTACCAATATCCAACCAATATGCAACCTTAGCAGAATTTTCACCTCTTTCATTGAGAGATGTTGTTTGTCCAACATCTTACTCTTCCTCTATTCAACCTACTACCCAAAATACTAACCAAACAGATTACATTACCAAACCAGTGAAATTGCATGTAGCAATGACAGCTCTCAATAAACAACCGTTACTCAAGGATATGTTAACCACTACCACTCGAATGTTCTACCAAAATTGCCTATACAACACAGCTATAATCCTTAAAACTCAACAGTATTATGAACTTATTTTAGTTGACTCCGATTCTATTGAATTCAAGCACCATAAGAACTCTAAGGATGGTTCTATCATTTATTAAACTTGTAAAATACAACGAGTATGTCAACCCCAGGAGATAGCTCTCTCGGCCTAGGATCTTATACCATTTTCCGTCCATTATCAACCCCTTTGGTATAATTACCACAATTATTAAAATATATTTAAATATATTCTGTTAATTCTCTATAATATTTTCAATTTAGTCAAAATAGAAAACTCTATATCAAAAAATAATAAACAAAATTTTCTCATATTTGGAAAAAAAACATCACTACAAAATCTATTAGAACCATTTTTGTGATTAGCATATTCCGTGACCCTATTTAGTCGTGTACCGATGTTAGGTGATGCTCATCGAAGTGCTACATCAACTTATGCCCGTGTCTGTCCATTCCCAGATCAACTTCTGCACCGCACCTGCCCCTCGCCTGATATTCGCTCGAGCCCAAATTCTCGAAGACCCATTCCTGCCATGCGCTTGCCTTTTGCTTGAGCCCAAATTCTAGAACCTACTCGCTCGCTGTTCGCCTCTTTCTCGCTCAAGTGCTGGTAAGGTTTTCTCTGAAATCTTTGGTGCGCTTGCTGCGCGCTTGAGCACCGTGATAACGGACAACTTTTTTAAACGAAAATTTTGAGCTCACTAAAAATTTCCTCATTCCTTTAGTTGCCGAAACTCTTGTTGGGACTGTTGAACGACCTTGGAGCGGCATCTAACTTGAAAAATCTCTTATTTTCTATGCTCCTTTTGTGAGAAAATTTTCCTTAAATAATTGTGCTTCATATGCTAAAAAGTTTTCTCATCACCCTTTTTTTTCGATACAACATTCTTACCTACTACCTCCGTCGGTGACGTGGGTATTGTGAAAAAGGGATCCAATGGTGTTTAGTCTTTCAAGCGATTTGAGAAAGAAAATTGACATGAAAATCGGACGGCGTCCGATTCTATTATCGCGGGCAAATTTAAGGAGTTTCTTGGTAAGGATCACAAGACGGGAGTAAGTCGGCTAGGTTAACACGTCTGTACCATCAAATCTGCAAGTTCATTTTCATAGTGGATATCTTCTCTAACCATTGAAACACGGAGGATTTTTCTCGATTACCGTGGGTATTGAGTTTTTCTTCGTCACAAAAAATTGTCTCTTTTTATTATTGCCTATTGTCTTGTATCATTTTATGTATGTTTGTTATTCATATCATATAAATACAAATATTTTTTATTTATATTGAATATTTAATTTTATACTATTTTCGCTAATCGTAAACGGGGTCAAAACTTTATTATATAATTTGGGACAAAATAACCTTTTAGAGAATGCATGAAAAAAGAACCAAATCATCCCATCATTTGCATTATTTATGTATTTTCATTCCAAGGATTTCAAGTCAGTGAGTAATTAATAGTGATTAATTGTGTTAATAAAATTATGTTATCCTGTGTGTTTGATGGAGACTTTTTGACTATTAATTGTATATTTATGTTTCAAAATATTTTATTTTTTGGCTTATTTTTTATTATAAAAGGAGATAATATCTCATTCCATCTTCTTTATCTACCTTGCCTTAGTAGCTAATGGATTCAATTGGATCCTTCCATCCTTGGTGCATATTTTGTGTTAGACAGAAAAAAAAGATGACTTAATGCCATGGTGTTTTTTCAGACATTATTAATGAAGTTCATCTTGATTTTCTTTTTTTAGAGGAGAACTAATCTTGATTTTTTTCTTTTATATAATATCTTTAGAGCACTGATTTTTTGCCTAAGTAATCACTAGAAAAATCTTATGTCTTTAAATGTATCTTGGCTTGTGCGTCTTTATTTTATGAGACTAGCATATTGTGGATATTCAATTGCCTAGTACCATTTCGTGGAAACTATTTGATTAGATGTTATTCTTATTCTCTCTCTATTTGGACGAGTTGTAATTAGAGCGAGATGTGATAATTTTTTTGCTACTGCTAAAATTCACTACCCTGGTATCTTTTTTCATTTTTTACCCGAGTAGATTGGCTTAGTGTTTTTCATATCGAAATGTATCTTTTACATTATTGCTACTAAGAATAAATAAAAGTTGATATTTTTTATTTTTTGTATTTGGATTATATTATTTAATCTTTTTCATTTGTATTTGAATTCGTGTACATTCACATGAGAATGTAATATCATAAAAAGTTTGATTAATTAAGAAATATGGATTGATTTTTCTTGATTTTTGGTCTTAAGGCTTAAAGATACCAAGTGATAGTTTGATTATTGACCTTTAATTTTAATAAAATTTGACTATTTAATCTTTTGACAAATTAAATCTATTAAATAAGCAAACTATAATTTTAAAAGTTTAATCAATTCATTTTTTAAGATCAGTTAAATTTACATTTTATTGCATTTGAATAGTTGATTGAATGACAATTAGAATGATATCAATTTTATAATAATTTTTAAAATTGAGATGACTAATTAATGGTATATTTGATATTATATTAGATGATATTATTTTCTTTGAGGCATGTGATGTGCCATTCAGAATTTTATTTTTACTAGTTATCAGTATGTAATATTTTGTTTAATTTAAATAGAGCAAAAAAATGTGTCTTATAATGAGATATTTAGATAAAAAAAAAGTATTACATGGATAAAGTTTTTATTAAAATTTATTATTTCAAAACTTTAACAATTGTTTTTCAAATTCAGGCGTTTTCTCGAGTTGAACTTTCTTTCTATTTCTACACTTTCTGGAAACAAAATTTTTTGATTATGAAGTCATTAGAGTCCTACAAAATTTTCTGAAATGGGTCACTTATTTCTTCGAGTTGAGCTATCTTGGTATGATGGCATGGGCTGAGAATCCTGCGTTGGGGCATCTCATTGAGAGCCGGCGTACCAGTTTGGACATCCTTGTTTAGAGTTCAGTAAGTTCGGATCCAACCCGTGTTGACCGATCCCAACACACACGCACACACATATATAATTTATGCGATTAAGATTTTCGAAAAGCACAGTCTAGTATCGGAAGTCTTTGTAGCTGTTGTTTTTATACGGTGGCGAACCCGTATGAAATGTAGAACGATGAACTTTCTGAAAATCTGACAAGCATCTCCTTCAAAATTTCTTTCAAAGCCGAAGAAGATATTTGTCTTCGCTCTCTTTTTCGCTGGACTCATTATTTTATCATCCTCATTTTATTTTGATCAATCCAAAAGAGTTAAGGTCCCTGATAAATTTTGACTGATAAAGTCAAGAACGAATATAGTGTGACTTCTTAGCTATTTTTTATTCTGAAATTTCCGTCCCACGGATTTTGTCCCAAATCACGCATTGAAGTTGTGATCCGTTGAATTGCCAGTTCTAATTTAATGGATTCTGTTGACGAAGAGACCCCATTTGTTGGTTCGAATTCGTCAGGCGAGACTACTAAAAACCACTGGAGAGATGTTCATATGCTAAGCTCCGCGTTTTTATTGGTGTTCTTGGCTTATGGGGCTGTTCAGAATTTAGAGAGTACTGTTAACACGGTGAGTTGATCGGATTTGGTTATATAACGTTCGTTTTTTTTCCCTCTCTCCTTTTATGGTGGGTTCATTTAAGTGGGGCTTTCAGCATTCTTTGTCATTAGACTGATGGTATTATACGACCCTGATGTCAGTACCCTGTGTGCTTTAAGGGTGGTGTCCTTTTTTAGGTGAGCAAAGATCTTTGTAGTTACTCTTAAGAGTAAGGGTGACAGCTTAGAACTTACACCTATCTTGGGTAGTATGCCTGAGGATGCAAAATTGTAAGCACCAAAGTCTTGTATAGAAAAAAAAGAACAATCAACAATATGATGGTACAAGCTATGCAAGTTAACTAATTTGGATGTTCAAGTAGGTATCCACAAGTCGAATAATGAGTTAACGAGGCAGATTGGAGGTTTTTTTGTTTGGGAATTCTCTATTGTTCCTTTTTACAGATGTTGTAAACAATGGCTGCAAACAAGATTGTTATTGGTTGTATTTCCTTGGGCTGGGACCTCTATTTATTGTTAGCCATGACCTCGTGTATAACCTCATTGTAAACTTCCCTTGAGTATGGATTTTCCATAAACAGGTGATGCATTGATTAATTACCTTGTTGACAAAGCTTCTCATGTCAGTAAAAGACAAACACGCTAAGAAAGTAAACTTATACCCCATATGGTACAGACGCACTAAACTCTAACCAGCTCCCCCAAACTTGTGACCCATATTGATAAATCCACTTCTGCTTTGCTCATCTGGCATTAAATCAGGACTCCTTGACTTTTTAGATTTTTCTTCACCAACTTGAGAATCTCCAACACTGTTGGAACTTCAACGTTTGTGCCATCAACAAAACTCTGATGGCTAATAGGCTAATATTGTGTTTAAAGATTGTAGGTGAGAAAATATCATAGGCTTTTAAGCACATGCTATCATGGGAATATGGAATATCTCAAGTGGTTCATAACTCTCCAAAAGGTAGTACTTTCAATGAGTCTTGAAGGTTGGGGCCATACCCGGGAGACATAAAGTGGTAGTTAAAAATAAAAGGCTCATTGAAAGCAGTTTCAGAGAAGTGGTAGTGGGCAGTCGGCATGCGCTCATCAGTTAATGTAGCTGCAGAGACTAGCAAAGTACTAATAACCTTTTTTAACTTGAGCCAAAGTTCGAGCAAGTATCATGCGGAAATGCCTCAACCAATATCAAGTGAATCTCAAGTTAACCCAATTCTGCTTAAGAGACAACTCAAAATACAATACTTTGTTACTAAGTTTGTCAATCACACATAAACCAGCATAACAAAATGTATATTTCATCGTAATATGATTACAAGCATGAGATTCTCTAGAATTAAACTTATCACAACTTACTCAGTAGCAACGTGATTCCATGTCTCCAAAACCAGCTCATCCCCAAAGTGATGCTAAAAGATATATTAGGGGAGGGGGGACCAGTCATTGTTTTATAACTCTTGACATTGTCGATTGATTGTTTTTTGTGTTTTTTGTTTTCAGGATGACAACTTGGGGACTATCTCTTTGGGGATATTGTATGTGTCATTCACCATTTTTTCATTGCTTGCATCTTTAGTAGTGCAAGTGACAGGGTCAAAGACCGCTCTTGTTCTTGGGACTACTGGATATTGGTTGTTCACTGCTGCAAATTTGAAGCCAAGATGGTAATAAACACTCATGGTTGTGATGTCTTGATTTATGCATAGGCTGCTGTTTTTGTTAAAACTGATTTCTATTCTGTTTAAGGATTATGTTTAGTTTTTCTGATTGAAATGCTATTGTTGTGTATGTGCCCTAGCTCTTTTGGCAGATTCATCTATTAATTGAACATTGTTGTAATTTCTGGACTTGCATATCATGCCCATGACATCTTGCATCAACATGGCTACTTTAGCGTGATGTTCATGTTAAAATGACTCAATTGTTGGCAGTCAGGGGATTAAAAGTACAATTGTAAACCATTGTTATGTGGTAGACTGTTCTATCCTTCTGAAATCTTCTAGATCTTTACTTTCAATTGATTGCATTGTAGGTACACAATGGTTCCAGCTTCTGTCTATCTGGGATTTACTGCTTCAATAATTTGGGTTGGGCAGGTGCAAGTGCATGCCATGTTTACTTTTAAGTTTTTACCTATGAGCAGTTTGATAATCCTATAGCAACCAGCTTGTCCCTTATTCATTCCAGTCCAACAGGGAACATATTTGACTTCCGCTGCTCGCAGCCATGCAAAAGAATGCAACTTACATGAAGGAACTGTAATTGGGAACTTCAACGGAGAGTTTTGGGGGATATATGCTAGCCACCAAGTAAACCGATGGATATTTAATGATTTAGAACTGTATTGCAAAACTAGAAGCTAGAATTATTTGGTAAAGCATTTTATCTGTATTGTAGGTCATTGGAAATCTTCTGACACTTTTTCTCCTCAGAGACACTTCGGTACGTTCTAGGTCATTGATTTTTCATTTATATTTTCCTGCACTCAAGTGCCCTTTTCTCATTGCAAAGTCTCTTATTGAAGTATTTTATTTTGTTTTATCGGTATTTCTTTTTGACAGTGGAGGAGATGATCCTTTTGAGTAGAAGTCTATTTTAGTTGACTAATTCCACGGCGTAACTGTTGATTTCCATTGACATTTGGTTAAACTGATCTTAAGCTACTTTGACTTTCACAAGATGTTATCTGCATCGTAATGTTCTAAAGTGAGCTGTTACTTACGATGAACTCATGAAACGGGGAAAATTTTGTAATTTAAGTTATGAAGGGGAAGATGATGTAGTCTTAGCATATGAAATGCAGCATGTAATGATGGGATATCTGCAGTAGGTATTGTGAAATAGGACATACTTTGAAGTTGTAGTTGCAGTATACCTTAATTTGGGAGAAGGCTGTAGTTTGACTTATTTTTTAACAAAGGGGATATTACTGTATCATCTAGGAGCATGGTTTAGTTGTACATGTTTCTAGCTTTAAAAATGTGCCAAACAAAGTCACATTTGACAAAATTCCATACCTTAACCAGATGAATCAATCTTAAAAGTTGTATCAGCACAACCTGAAAAGTCTTTTTGCTTCAGTTCAGTTAGCTAGCTTACATTGCAAGGAGAAGAAGCATATTGCACAGAAAAACCGGCCTAGATATTCTGAATTTATATAATCAATGTCCTTGAACAATAAGCTGAGGGAACACTTAACTGATCTCAATTGCATGTAAAAATCTGAAATGAAGAAAGAAATGAAAAATTGCGGAGAGTAAAATTATATATTTGTTTTTGCTTTTCTAATTTGTTCACTCTTCAAAAACATGGATGATTGCTTCGTTTAAGCTAGTGAAATTTTTACATCTTTCCCTAGATGAATAATTGAACTATATATCAAGCAGGAAGTGAGAATTTTGGTCTTGAAAGATTTATTACTATTGCTAACTCAATCAACAGTCTTTGAGATAGTAGGGCTGGGCTGCGAAAATCTTGTCTATATTAGGTAGATCCATGTTGATCCAAATGGATGAGCATAGACTAAGTAGGCCAAGTCCAGAAAGAGTAAACTCGAATGGCTTGGAATGTGGAATCCGGTGTGTGCTTTTTTGAGAAATTTGAAGACAGGAGGTGCTATGTGACAAGGAGAGAAGCCCTTGGCTTCGAGGTGCTATGAGACAAGAGATGTACATTGCCGAGAGGTACTATGAGACAAGAGAATTTCATAGCTAAAAGGATTTATGTGATTGATGGAATGGCGAACCAAACCATAACCATTTTACAGGATTTTATAGCTCTCTTGTCTTGGATGTCACAAACAGGGAAAGAAAGAGAGAGAAGAGAGTGGTGGAGGCCACATGTGGATCATCTCCACAACTTTCCATCTCTTTGAAAAATGGCAAAGAAATAAAGTTCTTATATATATATATATATATATATATTTGCAGTAAATGGAAGTCTATAAGATTCCAATGAAAACATGTTGAACTTGAATGAGATATTCATGGAAAAATTTATAAAAATTCCAATTTCCAAACCTTTCAAAGTGAAAATCCATTTGGTACAGCAGTAAAACTCAATGATCTACATGTATATCCTGAGGTATCTACATAAAAATATAGTACATGCTGAATAGGATGCTGCTAAGACTGATATTGGACTCTTGAACATTACTTATAAAATTTATGTGAAGGATTTCCATTTTAGGAAATATAAGTTTCAAGATGCATGATTTCATTAAGAAATGGGATTTTTTAAAGGAAACCTGATCGCAATGGGTCTAAGCCTGGTTAAAAATGGAAGAGGAGTATGGCTATATCATGATCAAGTATCTGGAAATGATGCTGGTTTTAATAATAAATTTACATAGAGAGAATAACAAACTCTAAATTAGGAAGTGTAGAATTACTAAATTGAAATTCATGCTGGCATTTATTATTTATGGATATACAAACAGTCATTTCTTTTTTAGTTGTCTTGTTCGTTTAAAAGGTGTTTAATCTTTCTCGGTGCATAGGTTATAAAAAGTGACATTCATAATGTGTGAGAAAGCCTATTTTAAGGAGTTTTGTTTATGGGTTGTATGCATGTAAGAAGTAAAAGTAAATTCAGGAGGAGAGTAAATCAAGTGTTTGGAGTGCTCTTCTTTGCAAGTATTTTTGGGTGTTCTGCATTGCCACGGGTTGTACATCTCCATCAACATTTTCTTTTGTATGTTTTTCGTATGTAATTAATTTCTCATGCCACTCTAGATCCATGCTATTTTTTCAAATCATATCCCCTACAAAATTCAAACATTGTTTCAAAGCTGGGTTGCAACATTGTAGTGTTCAGATGTAAAGGCCCCAGACACAGTGTTTCTGCTAATTTGCAACTATCCTGGGATATTGGTTAGAGTCAAGGCGATCCAAATGGGTGAGCATAGCCAATGTGCTATGAGATAAGTGAGAAGTCCATGCTGAGAGGAATTGGTGAAAAGAGACAAGTTCATAGATAACTGAAGTTGTGTATTAGATGGAATGGAGACAGTTGGAAAATTAAATTCCAACCTCCAACAATATTGGAATTTTATGTTGTGGGCACGGTTTGACAAAATAGCAAGGGTCTAGCATGGTATGAGAGATTTGACAAATAGAGAAGAACACATTGAAGAAATGTTGATGGAGATGTCAACTTATGGTTCACAGAGCTCCAGGAAAAAAAAAAACTTACGAACCAGATAACTCCCAATCCCAAACATTTGATTTACTATGCTCTTCAATTTGTTTTCATTTTCTTGCATACAAGACCGCCCATCAACTTGATGCCTTTATGTAGGATGTTTGTAGCATAATGAATGTGGCTCTTCATCAACCTTTGCACATTGGAATTCTAGACAACTCTTTGAACTAAAAGAAGCAACCTAAAATAAGGAATGGCCTTTATTTTTGTATATGTGGAAAAATCTTATGTAAAATCTACGTTTTTCCTATATTTAATCACATCGTTCTACATCTTGGACATCCACAATTTCCAAACCAAAAGCGGAAAAGAAAGAACATAAGACATTGATTTTTTGATGCAAATAAATTGTTCACCGGAACCTTTGGTAGGAGATGAGGAGAATAGTGTTTGGAAATGACCCTTTAACATGAGTACTATTGTGAGAGCTGTTGGATTGTATAAGCCAATCCATGACAAACCAAGAAGTTCTGGTGCTCCGTTAATCTTCCAAGGGAAAAGTTTTATTCTCTAGCTCTTGGTTTGCTCCACTTGAAATTATAGACGAGATAGAGGTCCAAGTTGTGTCAGATGCCTTAAAGGAAGAAGACAACAAGGGCTATGTCCAATGAAAGACATGAGGAAGAAGAAGACAATCTTTAACTTTATGATGAGTTTGTTTTCTAGGGTCGGATTTTAATTTCTTATAGAGCTTCACTTGTCTATCTATTATTATTGTTTTATTGAAGTTGAACTAAGCTTGCTTTTGTTTTGTTCACTTCTCTTGGACTATGTTCAGCTACTTTGGTAGCTTGGTAATTGGTATTTCCTTTGTGTTATAATTGCCTGTGTTCAATTTTACCATTTTTGGTACTTTTATGTTAATATTTCTTTCTATGCAATGTGTGCCTTAAAGTATGTTGTCTACTCTTGGTGTTGAATTATATTTTTTAATTTTAGACACTGCTTATTTATAACTTTAAATCATATTCCATTGGCATTTTAAACATATTTGACGAAAAAATGCACCTTGCCTTCATGAGGTGCACTCAAACTCCTTATACATTGTAGTTGCACATAGGCTCCTAGACCCCTTACACCTTGCTGGGCCTTGTGCCTTCGACTACATACTTTTCTTCCTTATTTTCTTGCTCATCAGTAGAATATTTCGATTTTTTTGAACTATTAGATTTGCAGTTGGAGTAAAGAGTCCACAAGTCAGTGAGCAAGGTTTTTGCTGTTCACTTGGCCAGTTGGTCATCAAAACATAAAAGCAGTCTTGCTGTAATGTGATGCTGGGATGAGGACGTGCACTTCAAATCCCCTCATAGACTGTAATACAAGAAGCCTGAAGCACTGTTCCATCCTTTGTCAATTGGTCTTTAATCTCCTTTTTTCTCCTACCACTGCTAATAATCTGCCATATTTCTGTGCAGGAGGGTGGTACCAATGACACAACTGTATTATTTGTTGTGTTCCTTTTTACTATGGCCTTAGGTACCATACTCATGAGCTTTTTGAATAAAAGGGATGATAAGGGAGAAAACAAACCCCAAGGTCCCTCCATGAGTTTCTCTTCTGCAGTGGTTTCTATATCGAAGTCAGTCATGGCGCCTTTATTAGATATACGATTGCTCTTGATCATCCCACTTTTTGCATACTCCGGTTTACAGCAGGCATTTGTATGGTAATAATCCTTGGTAGTGTTTTGCTGGTGCATATATCTTCTCTTTAGCCATTCTGGTGTTAATCATTCTGCTCTCTGCGGTCTTCCAGGGCCGAGTTTACCAAGAAAATTGTCCATCCTGCACTTGGAGAATCTGGTGTTGGCGGTCTGATGGCAGTTTATGGTGCTTTTGATGCAATAGTAAGTATAAAAGCAGAGCAATTGCTTACTCCTTTTTTCCCCATCAAGTGATGGATCTTATGGAACCACTTGTTTCTTGGTGATTTTGAAGGAATTGCTTTTGTTTTCTATGTGTTGTCCTATCTTGTTTTATTACAGTGGCATTTGAGAGGGATAAAGAATGTCTCTCTCCACTTATGGACACCTGCTTGTCTCGAAATGAATTTGAAAATGAAGAAAAAGGAAGCTAGCTTCTTGGACTGTATTTGCATTGCCTTTCGCCCTGTTTCCTTTGAGCAGCAAAATGTTCTTCCTCAAGTGTAGAGAAGTGGAAGTGTACGATACATAGATCAAAAAATGGGCTAATTAGCATTGATATAAGGATGTCATGATACTGATATTTCATGAGACTGGTCAATTATCGCAATATGCCTGATATCAATATCAAGTTTAATTTTGATAAAATTGATTAGACTTTTAAAAATATGAAATATATGATAAAAGATGGTCAAATTTTTATATATAACTCAGTTTTGATGTGAAAATTTTTTTTTTCCCATCCACAACATCCGATTCCAGTAAGTATCATCAAATATGACCTTACCGATAAAGCTGCGACAATATCAATGCTAGTATCAATATTTAAATCCACTACAATGTTACGCCATGATATATGCATTCCACTTGTGTCAAATTTCTTGTTTCCCATTTTCTTTTTTTATAAATGCTTTGATTGTGGTGACATATTACATGGTTCACTACTTATCCTCTTCTATGGCATTTTTGTCAGAAGGGGATGTTCTTAAGTTTGACGTTCCGTAAATGCAACTTTGCCAACATCTGCTGCATCCTCAAGTTGCCAACTCACAATCACTACAAGTGCTGAAACATGAAAGTTACTTTTGTTTAGCAAATAGCCATTTAGAGAAGGACAAGTACTGTCACGAGCCGCTCAATCGTAAAACGTAATCATAAAATTTTAGGTAATGGCACTGCACAAAAATTATTAGTGACTCAAAAATATAATAATAATAATATTTGTTTTAGGATATGGTCAAATTTTGTCTATTTGACGATCGACTTTTTGTACTTGTTTAATTAGTCCAGGTCATACATTGAACCTTAATGTATTCAAATAATTCCAATCGAAACTATTGAGAAGCAGATCCACCGGCCACTCAGAATAAGTTCTTAATCAAAACAATGCATTCTTGCTAAATATGATAATCCATCATAATGTTTCATGTTGCAGCACATACAAAAACATCAAAATCAACAGAACGTTATGATTCCCCACAAATTCTCCAAACCCACTGGTCCAACTCTGATGCCAAGTGATCCCAAGCTTTCTAATCTAAAATGTGGTGAATTTATAATGATGAGACATATACTTAGTAAGGCATATAATCATAATGTCCAAAAAGACAAGTAATTCAACATAACAAACAAAAGGCTAACAAATGAATATCAAAGGGATTTCGAAGGTAAACAAATACAAATGCAAAGAATGAATCGAAAATTACTTACGTACTTTATTGGTGAGAGACAACACTTTCCCAGGGTACCCAGCTCAAGAGTGGCTCAACCCAAGCACCGTTTAAGAGGATACACGAAGCCATACTAAAATCATCAAATAAACTCCAGAATATTTGAACCAAAGTCTAGTATACACTTCAATGGCAAAGTTGAAGGACAGTTTACAAATTAAATCTTACAGAAGGTGCTACAAGCCACTATTTAAACCTTTGGGTGGGCTACCTATATTTGTACACTATAAATATAGCTGAATACCACTTCTCTAACATGTGGATGATAGGCTTAGGACTTTTATGTACAAAAATATAGTGGATATGTCACAAACTATATTACCATCAATTATCTTGCAATGTTTCTTTCAAAAATGAAGGGAATCTCTATATAATAAACATTTTTTTTTTTTTGCAAAATTTGGAAACAATTAAACATATCATGGACATGGTTGTAGAGATTGTCAAAATTCTTGGATAAACTTGAACATATAGATGGTTTTCTTCAACAATGTCAGAAATTCAGAACAAATTTCAAAAATTTAGACAAATGACTTCAAAATCTCAGAAAATGAGAACAATATAACTGTGCATGCAAGTCAAATATTAAAGGAAGTAACATTAAACGATCATATGTATTTAACTTAGGAGCAATAATCTCAACATTTGACCAAGCTTGAAGTGAGTTTTCTAAAATTCAGTAAGAAAATTGAAGATAAAGGTCTTGAAATGCACCTACCTTAACTAAAATCACGAGAAATCCCATGTGTTTTCTTCAATATTCATCCTCATTTCTTCCTCCTCTTTCTCTCTCTTCTTTTTTGAAAATCTCACAGAAATGTGTTGAAAAGAGACAAAAGCCTGTTATATAAGCATGCTGGTGCATGTGCACCAGTCATATGTCCATCATGTGCCCCACTTTATAGAGCTTACCTATGCACACCCTATCTTGTGAGCATCAAGTGTACCAGTCTGTTTGACCCCTGCATGTTCACCCTTTGTGCACATATTAGGCTTGCTAACTTGCTGAAACTGGGCACATGGGCCTACCATGCTTGCATTAGACACTTGACTCTGCCTGTCTGAGCATGTGTGCGGCTCATGTGCCCCTTGTGCTCTAACCTCTTATGAACTAATACTTGAGGTTTCATTTGGGTCCACAATTAATTTTGATAGTTACAAATCACTAATTTCTAATCAAATATTATTACTCAAAATTAATATAAGTATACCTAGTAAAAGCTTTTGCTATTTTGAACAGTGTGCATTGGTTTCCGGTCGACTCACCTCGAGTCTCTCATCTATCACCTTGATAGTTCTTGTTGGATCTTCTGCTCAGGCTGTTATACTGTTTTGGATTCTGCTGAATTACGGGTCAGTTTCTTGTTACTTTGAGTTGTGTTACAATCTGAATTTTTCTTGTGCTAATATGTTGTGCATGAGGCTAAGCCTTGATGCAATGATAGGCTGCATCATTGTGACCAATTTATGGGTTTAAGCCATGATAACATCTTGACTGCAATGCAAGGATAAGATTGTATGCATTTGACCCTTTTTATAGAAAGCCTCATTCACTCTGCATTTTATATATATATTGTTGCACATGATATCTCAAGTAATACATTCCTTTGAACTTTTACCCCATATACAGTACCACCAGTGGAGTGCTTGGCTTAGTTTACCCAATCCTAATGGCAGCTGCATTGGGAATCGGAGATGGAGTGTTCAATACACAAATAAATGCATTGCTGGGGATGCTCTTCAAACATGATACGGTAATAATGTGTTATTTATGTGATAGGCCTTCTGTACGCCCAAGTTGCCTCATGAATATAGCTTGGTCATCTTTCTGGTGGTGAACCTTGACGCAAATCTCTTTTTTTCCCTTTCGGTCAAGTGAGATTATTCTGTGAATATATTTTTATAATATTATACTGCTTGGATAGGCTTAACAAAATTGACCCAAGAACAATCATAGATAACTATATATTACACACATTGAGAATCGAAGCTATTAATATGTGAATATGAGGTCTTCAGTGTTCACAAAGTCTTTCTTAAATATGTTCATTCCTCGCATTGTTTTTCTATAGTAGTTGTGGTAATGGTTTCTGGAGGATTCAAAATAAGATGAATTAAGCTGATAACCTGGTAGGCTTTTACATTTTTGTTTCACCAATCTATGTAGTATGGAAACCAACACGAGATGCAGTCATGACACAATGCCGATCGCCGATACGTTATTTTTTAAAAATCAAGGACACGACATGTTAAAGACACAAAAATTAGAATTATGGTTTATAATTTTTTAATTGATGAATGCTACTATTTTATACTAAATTTAAAAAAAAATATATATTTTTGGAATCTCACATAAAAAAAATATATAGAAAGAACTGGTATGCATTCATATAATGACAATAACATTGATATAATTTTCATAAAGGGATGAATATCAAATATCAATGACACTTAATTATAAAAAGTATGTTACTTTCAAGTTTTCACGATAACATTTTCTTCATTGTCTCCATTTCCATCACTATCATCGGTAAAAATAACACACTATAAATCCGACTCATCCAATGAGAGGTATGCAATTTCGATTCTCCAATATCACCGAGTGAGTCAAATATCTCTACAAATGTTTTACATTTTACTCTCTCTTTGCGAGTATTGTGCAACTCCTACTTGAAAGTAGACAAAAATTGTATTGAATGAAAAACCAAATATTCGATGAGTCATTTTATTTATTCTCAATGAATAGACGAGAGTAAACGTTCAAATTTCTCTCATAACATGATGACTAAAATGGTTGCACAAGTAGCTTTAAAGCTAAATATTGGAGCAAAGGTGCACTTGGATCATAGACAACCCACTTGCTTTTCGGATCCATATTATGGCGATCATTAATAAAATCAATATCTACAAATTGATTTGCCCTTAATGAAAAATCGGCAAACTCCATGTTAGCCTTACCTCAATCTTCCAGATTAGGATATTGCATTTTCATACATTTCATCATTCATTGAGAAATTTTCAAGCTTTTGTGTAAAAGAATTCTATTTAGCCCTTCACTAATTCATTGATTGTTATAGTACCTTATAAATTATAGCCAAGAATAACGTGTTAGCTTTGAATTCAATTTTGTTTAATGAATATATAACTAGATAATACAAAAGTGATAAAATTATAGTACTTTAATTACCTTGGATTTAGAGAATGGGCTATGCAATGAAATGGCATTTTGTTCTTACTCTATCTGTCGGTAAGAATGTTGTACATGTACTAAGTGAAGGTGAGACTTATCCGTGTTACAGGCCATATTATATATAGAAGTGGTGAAGAAAAATAAGCAATCAATCTTATCCCATCAAATGTCATCTAAGAGTAATTTCTTCATATATTTAGCTTTTCCTCAATTATCTTCTCTGTACGTCCCCCATTCTTTACGTATAACGGGAGTTTGAAGTGCTGCCTTAATGAGAGTTTAAATATCTTCAATATAACAATAATCGAGGCAAAACGAGTAGTGGCCACCAAAAGCAATTTCAAAGGAACATAGTTATTAAACATACACAATCATATGCAGTGATTCATAATGAAATTCTTGATAAACAAATAATCATCGAAAATTTGTATGATCTAAGAACACTCATTAAATGACACTTGATTGCTTTCCACATTTTTTGCGGCATAAATATTTTGTAAGGTGAGATTAAGTGTATAGACTACACATGGAGTCAAACAGATGCGATAATAAAGATGATGAATCAATGCCCTGGCACCTGTACAATTCTTTGTATTGTCGTTATCACTTGAACTACATAACGTCCTTCATCAAATTAAAGATAAAAATATTTATCCTTAATTTTTTCAGAACAATCAGTCGCTTTGAGAAATATAGGATTACCTTCTATCATGACCATAAAGTTAATCAATTGCCTTCTTCTCCACCCATCATTCACAATACTCACACCCTTCTCCTTCCATGTTCTTCTAATAGGTTGTAACAACCTTTCGATATTAGCTTTCTCTTATTGGAGCAATGTAGTTCCTAAAAAATTATATCCAAGTGGCAAATAGCCCGCAAGTGAGTTATTGACCGTAAAAGTATAATAACTCACATAATATGGGTTCTTTGCTAAGTGAAATAGCAAGCTGACAAAATAAAATATTTTAGCAATCTCATCATGCAATTAAAGTTGTGTTATGTTGTTAAAAACTTTTGTAATTGAGTTAGAAGATGTACCTCTACTTGTATTTGTCTTCCTCTTCTTTAGGTCATATTCACCTAGC